>BLKR01003450.1:56020-145315 GCA_011170035.1 Teleogryllus occipitalis | reverse complement strand
TACGTCAAGGTGAGGGCTCTTTCCCGCCATCTACGCCGACTACTACATCAAGGTGAGGGCTCTTCCCCCGCCAACTACGGCGGCTGCTACGTCAAGGTGAGGACTCTTTCCCGTCATCTACGTCGACTACTACGTCAAGGTGAGGGCTCTTCCCCGCCATCTACGTTGAGTACTTCGTCAAGGTGAGGGCTCCTTCCCGCCATCTACGATGACTACTACGTCAAGGTGAGGGCTCTTCCCCCACATCTACGTCGACTACTACGCCAAGGTGAGGGCTCTTCCGCCACCGAGCGTAACGTCTTCGCCATCTGTGTTGTCTGCAACGTCAACAGATCCATGGCTGCTTACGAAATTTAAATGCTACTTGGGCCACTGAGCAAGCCCTTCCCGTAGCATAAGATGGAGAAAGCTGGGGACAACGGCCGACGAAATGAGAATCAATGAGGATGTAGCCACCAGCGACAGGTGAGCATTAAACTTGTCACATTGCTGGTGGCTGCAAACACCGATACCTCTCCCATACGGCAGACATCTACGACACAATATGACAAATGTTCATTTCATGTTCTCAGAAACGTATCAGTTCTGGTGGTGATTATACAAAAAAGTACAGAATCATATTTTCAATCTGCTACAATAAAATTTTCCCATGAATTGTTTTTTCATTTGGTTAACGGAAAATTGCTTTGTGAATATGCCTCGTATTTTATATCTCCTCCTACAACGAGGTCGAATATTGTAAAATGCTAAACATGTTTATTTCGGTGGGACTTTGTTGTTGTTGTTGTTTTTCGAAATTTCGAAAATAATAATTTCAATAAATATTATTCACTTCAAATGGGTATTGACACGATACTTGTGTTAACCTTATTTCTGCTAGGCGTCTCCAGGCTGCGAGAAATAATACTTAGTCACGAGTGAACATTTATCAAAACGAAATATGACATTTCAAACGTATGGACTGTTAAATTTCCTTTAATGTAATAGGATGTGAAGTGTTTACTTCAGGCATGTCAAGGTAGCGGGGAAAGTAACCAGCTATCGCGGGAATGGCATCAAGAGCAACTGGTCGTAATTTAAATGTACATTCATTGCTCTGGAGTGGCGGTACATCATTGGATACCTCGCCCATGAGAGTCTTTTCGAAAAGTCAGTTAACAGTCATTTCTCCAAATGAAGATATACTAATTCTCATTTCCTTTACTACAGTAAAGTAATTACACATTGCAATTAAATAATACCTCAAACAGTTTTCACAAAAATTATTTTCTCTTGAAAGAACACTTCACCCGTAAACAAGAATTATTAATTTATAAAAAATTATTACCTTATTTCACGGTATTTATAAAAACAAAAAATTACTAAATGATTGTATAAAACGTAACACAAAGTAAAAAGAAGGTATGAATAAGCTATAAGCCAAACACATTTCTGTGACTTGGTAACATGTTTATACCAGCCAAAATTTAAAATGAAAATAACCATGAAATAGTAATAGGTCGTAAAGCGTATAAACGTCATACGATAAACTTTGTATGTTCGATAGAACAGATCTGACAAACTTATTTTCGTACGAAGCCACTATTCTCCTCTTCCAGGGGAATAGTGGCTTCGTACGAAAATAAGTTTGCCAGATATGTTCTATCGAACATACAAATACTATTACATATTCTATCGAACATACTATTCTCCGGTTCGAGCCGCTGTAACTTGACTGAATTGAAGGGTTTTGGAGGGAACGTGAGAGCGGAGATAGGGGAAGTTGTCCGTGCTCTTAGGAGAGCCACGGTTCCCGGGCGGGCAAGAACTTCATGCGGTTGCGGTTTGACACGCCTGCTTTACTTGGATGAGCAAGCCGCGTGTAACGTAACGTTTAACGCACGTGTAACGTTTCCGCGCCCGCTATCCGTTACCTCTGTGTGTCTGCCGCAGGTGAAGCTGCTGGTGGGGGCAATGGGCGGCGAACTGTCTCTGAAGCTGCCCTTCACTCTGGTGCACGCGCCGCAGCGCGAAAAGGAGCAGCTGACGGCGCCGCTGCAGGAGTTGGTAGCCCTGGTGCCGCCGTCGACGGAGCGCACCCGCCGCAGACGCAGGCGCTGGTGCAGCCCGCCCCGCCTCCGTCGCCGACCCGCTGCCCCGGCCTCCGCCCCGGCGCCGCCCCCGCGCCCACCCCTGCCGGTCGCGCCGGCGCAGAAGGAGAAACGCAAGAAGGCCTTTACCAAGGTGAGCGCGGTGTTTGTTTTTAATACGTTGCTTTGCCTGTAACGCAACATGTCTTTTTTAGCCCTTTTGGACATTTAACGTATATATATATATATATATATATATATATATATATATATATATATATATATATATATATATATATATATATATATATATATATTGGATTGATTGATAGTGATACCAGATGCGTCAACCGCTAAGATCATGGGTCCAGTACGTGTAGTGCATGTCTTTTTTATCGTGGGAGGTGGCCTGCTCCGGTACCGAGCTACCTGTCGGCTTCCGGGCTTTTCTCCCGGATAGGTATTTCTTACCACCCGAGCATTACCCCAGATGATGGGACAATCTATATACTCTCTACCGTTCTCCCAGCAAGTGTAGTAGTGTAGTGCATGTGAGCGTGTGTGTGTAACTAATGGGCGAGGAGAAATGAGAAGAGGAAGAAACGAGAATGGGAAGAGAAAGGAAAGATGGCGCGCAATTCGTGGTCCGTTTGTTAGGGTACTGTTGCGTCATTCGCCTGGCTTTGATCGGAATACAGAAACCTACCGATCAGAGCAGCGAACCGCTACAGTTTTCCTTCGGGCAACGGCTGAATTCGACCGGGCAATGTAGCTAGTTCCGATAATTCTGCCACTGTCAGAACTCGAACCCTTGGACCTCCCGATCAGTGGCTCTGCAGTGATCATTTACATTGGAGTAATTCTCTCTTCATTTATTTGTCGTTTCACTCGTAACGTCGCAGTCAGTCTATGCCTTTTATCACTTCGGCCAGGAGCACGGCATCGTTAGTAACAGGGAATCTCAGACGGTCGTCCACCCGGTAATCTGTTGTGTCTCGAGTTGCTTAACTTCCATAGCTTCACGGAGCGTAGTTAAGCAATTTGGCTAACGACGCCGGCGGTAGCCTGAGTGGCGGGCAAAACAGTGTTAGCAGATGGTCTTCACTTTTCCCCACTAGACAGCGATGCGAAAACCCTCAAAACAACAAAATTGCCAAATTCAAAAAATATATAAAAATATGGATAACAAATATTTACATAATAATGTATATACATATATTGTAAAACACCTTAATTTAAGACATAACTAATATTGTTTCATTCATGTAATTCAGTTCATATGCCTGTTGGCTGTTGCATTTTTTTAACGTTTTTTGAGAGTTTAAAAAAGGTCATTTTAATTTAATTTTTTATATTTGTTTTGTGATATAATATGTTTTATAATTAAATGAAATTAAAATTCCTACCAATAATCCCTAAAATCTTTCCTCCTCAAAAATTGCCACTGAATAAACTAGTTGTGCTAAACGAGCACGTGTCCTCTCGCCCGTATTTTCACGCAAAATCACATGAAAAGTACTCAACTTTTCGAAAAGTTGTAAATAACCTTATTTTAAAACTGATCTTAAAGAAATATATTTCATTAAGGGAAAAAATATTTATCTTCATAATTGTAGTTACAAGAAGACTCCGAAAAAAGTTTGGACTTTCGCAAATTTCGAAAAATCAGAGTTTTTCAATGAACATGAGACAATTCTCTAAACGATTCTCTTAAACGTCCTTTACACTATCCAACAAAAAATTATCAAAAACGATGGAGCCATTTTTTCGACAATTTTAAAAAGGTCCCAGAGTCTTCATGTAAAGAATCCCCCAAAATTAAGTATCAAATTGAAGGGGTCGCGACATCAGTCAGATCAATTGGGGAATATTCATTTTGGAGCAAATCGGCTAAACGGTTTAGCCACTAACGTTGTTCACTGACAGACGGACGGACGGACAGTCGTTTTGCCGTCAATCGATATCAAGGACACAAAAAACATAAATTATGGCTACACAGTGTGATACAGTGTGTTTCCTAAATCTAGCAACTGGACCTATCCACTTTTTATTTAGCAGAGCACTGTAATTAGTTTTTATATAAAAAATTCGCCGTTTTTCGCACAGCATTACATAACGTTTTCTCTACTCGGTACCGACAAAGTAAAAAAGCTACAAATTTTTCATACTCCTCTGTTTTCTTAAGCTTTAGAGGTATTGAAGTACTTATTAATGACGTACTGCATTGTAAGTAGTGAACTAAACATGACTGACATTTTTACAAATGTAATTCTTATGACTATTAAATTTTTAGAAGCATATTGTAAACATTAGATACAAATTGAGAAATGAACATAAAGAAACGCTGCATGAAATTGAACGTTCAGAACATAAATTCCAACTTGATTTAAGAAAATGTACAGATATGATACGAGAAAAGTGTACAGATATGATTTAAAAAAATGTACAGATAAGAATATGAAAAAAAATATGTTACGTAGGCTCGTTTAGCTTCTTGAACATATAAAGAAACGCACATCTGCGACATTGAATTGCCCTACGTGTACAGATAATACTTAAGCTTCCTGTGTAAACGCACACCTTCCATTTTCCACGAGAAGGGTCTCTGTTTTGTTGCTTCTAAACTTTATTTACTTTTTTTGTTATTTAAGGTCGCACTAACATCTAGTTCATTAGCGACAACTATTGGTATTAACGTTATGGTAACTATGAAGGTGAAACGAAATGGTGATGAAAAGGGGTGAAAGGACGAACACAAATGCAACCATGTCTGAGGCGGGACTCCAACCCGAGACCCTTCGGTCCGAGATCACTACGACACTACTACCTTAGCGATCTCGGCCACTGGGCCGACATTATTTACTTTATGAAAGTCATATTAACACCAAAATGTCACTTGAAGGGTGAGAAAGTAGGCTTCCGCGGGCGGAGTCAGTAACTACTTGGCTGTCCGGGACACGCCACGTCCTCGGCACAGGAGCCAACGTTTCGGTTTGGTTTGTTTTTTTCGTGTTTCCGGGCGCGTCAACGGCTTCGGTCATTAGTCCCGTTAGTGTAGTGCATGTTTTTTTCTCGGGAGATGGCGGTGATCTTCCCCCGCTGGATGGCAAGATCCGGCGCCGACCTACCGTCGGCTAGTGGGGTTTCCCCCTAACCAGGACTCTCCCACCAATGGGGCACCGCCCCAGCCGAGACAAGCTCTAAGCTCCCGACCGGTCTCCCGGAATATGTGGTAGCATGTTAGTGTAAGTGTGTGTGTGTAAGGGGAGAGGATAGGACAAGGAAGAGGAAGGACAGATCGCGCGCGGTCCGTGGCCCGTTTGGTAGGGTACTGCTCCGGCATTCGCCTGGTGTTGATCGGAGAAATCACGGAAAACTACCGATCATAGCAGCCGGCCGCTAGAATTCTTCTCCAGACAGCAGCTGAATTCGACCTAGCTGAAAAGCTAGTGTCGAAAATCCTGCCGCCCTCAGGACTCGAACCTAGGACCTCCCAGTTAGAGGCGCTGCAATGACATCAGTTGATGCACTGAGCTACCGCTACCTGTCCAACGTTTCGGCAAGAAGCTGCACTGGAAGAGTGCTTTTTAAATAACGGTTTTATAAAAAATGCATTCATATTCATACGAAGCGCTTTTAAAATCTCACAAAAAAACGAACTTTCCTCAGAGAAATCTCACAAAAAACAAAGTTTTCTTGGATTAGAAGCGCGAGTTACTTTGTTTGATGCCCTATAGGATAATTCCCTGCACTTAACGTCTCAAACCTGCCTGACTTTCAAAGAGAGAATATTAATCTTTCGTAAGATGGTGACAAAGTCAGCGATCGCGTTTAATCCGTCAAGAATATCGTGCCAAGTTCCTTCAGAGTTTCAGTGTTTTCCCTACTACTATTCCATTTGTGTTTTCTTTTGCTGTGAAATGCGACAAAGTAAATATTTTCAATTAGTTATATGGCTAACAACGTAATCAAATGATTCTTTATTTTTGTTAGGATACTGCTTGTGTTTAATCGTAACATGAATGTGTATGAGATTTTTTCTTGAATAAGAGTTTTCTTCAAAAATTATCAAGTAGCTGTCACTACATCGATAAGCTGAATTTGAAGAATACAGATTTATATTATTTTTTGTTTATTTACGTCTTTGAAAAAATAAGTGAATGCATGTTTGTCAAAGTGATATTTAATGCTGCTCAATTTAAGAAATTGTCGCATAAAATTATATTAAGTTTAATGAGAATGGTAATGATACTTTCATAAAGCTATATGGCTCTTAAATAACTTTTTATTAACACCAGTGACCGTCCAATTTACGATATTAGAAGAAATAATTGACAAGTTGTCATGAAATATCTTTGTAAGCGCCAAAAGTAAACACTACAAGGGAAGGAATAAATTTATTTTAGACAACCGAATATATTTATTTACGAATAATTGGCATTAAGAATATTTTTACTATCTGTAAACACTCATTTAGATGTAAACATGTTCTTGAAAAATTGTGATAAATTAACTTCCCAGTGAACTTTACAATCTCCAATTAATACCCCAGTCTCAAAAGTTTATCAAGGGATTTATAAGGAGATTTCGCTTTCTATATATTATTTTCTTAGCACCATCGATTATATAGCTTCAGTTCATAACAACATAAAAACAACACACAACGCACGGATTAACATAAAACGCTTGTCTAATTCACGTTGGAACTTGCATACTTTTCATTATCAAATTCAATAGAATCACTCCCGACATTAGCTTGATGCTTTTTCTGCACTCTACAGTCAAGAACTCTGACACACACTTTCTCGAAACCATTGACAATGAAACATAGCTCGTTTTCCATGCATACTGGCGTTTTGTGTAAATTTGGCAGAGCAGGTTGAGCGGAAAGTGTGCGCGGAGCAGACCGAGCGGTGTACCAGGCACAGGGAAAGAGTTAATCCGGGAGATAATGGGGAGAGAGTGTGGGTGGGGCAGCCAGTTTGGAAAGCGAGAGGAGCAGGCAGAGCAGAAGAAGTGTACGGAGAAGGCTGCGCAGAAAGTGTAGGCGGAACGGAAAGAGCGGAAAGAGTAAATCGAGGAGGCAGTGCAGGGAGAGTAGGTGGGGAGGCAGAACAAAAGAAGTGGGCGGGAAAGTGAGAGCGGAAAGTCTGCGCGGAGCAGACCGAGCGGTGTACCAGGCACAGGGAAAGAGTTAATCCGGGAGATAATGGGGAGAGAGTGTGGGTGGGGCAGCCAGTTTGGAAAGCGAGGAGCAGGCAGTGAGTAAGCAGAAGAAGTGTACGGAGAAGGCCAGCAGAAAGTGTAAAGTGAACGGAAAGAGCGGAAAGAGTAAACGAGGAGGCAGTGCAGGGAGAGTAGGTGGGGAGGCAGAACAAAAGAAGTGGGCGGGAAAGTGAGAGCGGAAAGTGTGCGCGGAGCAGACTGAGCGGTGTACCAGAGACATTGTGGGAAAGAGTTAATCCGGGAGATAATGGGAGAGAGTGTGGGTGGGGCAGCCAGTTTGAAAGCGAGAGGAGTGAGGCAGAGCAGAAGAAGTGTATTTGGAGAGAGGTTGCGCAGAAAGTGTAGGCGGAACGGAAAGAGCTGAAAGAGTAAATCGAGGAGGCAGTGCAGGAGAGTAGGTGGTGAGGCAGAACAAAGAAGTGGGCGGAAAGTGAGAGTGGAAAGTGTGCGCGGAAAGCAGACGGAGCGGTGTACCAGGCACAGGGAAAGAGTTAATCCGGGAGATAATGGGGAGAGAGTGTGGGTGGGGCAGCCAGTTTGGAAAGCGAGAGGAGCAGGCAGAGCAGAAGAAGTGTACGGAGAAGGCTGCGCAGAAAGTGTAGGCGGAACGGAGAGAGCGGAAAGAGTAAATCGAGGAGGCAGTGCAGGGAGAGTAGGTGGGGAGGCAGAAATCAAAAGAAGTGGGCGGAAAGTGAGAGCGAGCGTGCGCGGAGCAGACAGAGCGGTGTGTACCAGGCACAGGGAAAGAGTTAATCCGGGAGATAATGGGGGAGAGAGTGTGGGTGGGGCAGCCAGTTTGAAAGCGAGAGGAGCAGGCAGAGCAGAAGAAGTGTACGGAGAAGGCTGCGCAGAAAGTGTAGGCGGAACGGAAAGAGCGGAAAGAGTAAATCGAGGAGGCAGTGCAGGGAGAGTAGGTGGGGAGGCAGAACAAAAGAAGTGGGCGGGAAAGTGAGAGCGGAAAGTCTGCGCGGAGCAGACCGAGCGGTGTACCAGACACAGGGAAAGAATTAATCCGGGACGGGAGACAAAGAAGAGAGAGTGGGCGGGGCAGCCGGTTTGGAAAGCGAGAGGAGCAGGCAGAGCAGAGGAGGTGTACGGAGAATGCTGCGCAGAAAGTGTAGGCGGAACGGAAAGAGCGGAAAGAGTTAATCGAGGAGGCAGAGCAGGGAGAGTAGATGGGGAGGCAGAACAAAAGAAGTGGGCGGGAAAGTGGGAGCGGAAAGTGTGCGCGGAGCAGACCGAGCGGTGTACCAGACACAGGGAAAGAATTAATCCGGGACGGGAGACAAAGAAGAGAGAGTGGGCGGGGCAGCCGGTTTGGAAAGCGAGAGGAGCAGGCAGAGCAGAAGAAGTGTACGGAGAAGGCTGCGCAGAAAGTGTAGGCGGAACGGAAAGAGCGGAAAGAGTTAATCGAGGAGGCAGAGCAGGGAGAGTAGGTGGGGAGGCAGAACAAAAGAAGTGGGCGGGAAAGTGAGAACGGAAAGTGTGCGCGGAGCAGACCGAGCGGTGTACCAGGCACAGGGAAAGAATTAATCCGGGACGGGAGACAAAGAAGAGAGAGTGGGCGGGGCAGCCGGTTTGGAAAGCGAGAGGAGCAGGCAGAGCAGAGGAGGTGTACGGAGAATGCTGCGCAGAAAGTGTAGGCGGAACGGAAAGAGCGGAAAGAGTTAATCGAGGAGGCAGAGCAGGGAGAGTAGGTGGGGAGGCAGAACAAAAGAAGTGGGCGGGAAAGTGAGAGCGGAAAGTGTGCGCGGAGCAGACCGAGCGGTGTACCAGGCACAGGGAAAGAATTAATCCGGGACGGGAGACAAAGAAGAGAGAGTGGGCGGGGCAGCCGGTTTGGAAAGCGAGAGGAGCAGGCAGAGCAGAAGAGGTGTACGGAGAAGGCTGCGCAGAAAGTGTAGGTGGAACAGAAAGAGCGGAAAGAGTTAATCGAGGAGGCAGTGCAGGGAGAGTAGGTGGGGAGGCAGAACAAAAGAAGTGGGCGGGAAAGTGAGAGCGGAAAGTATAGGCGGAGAACACAGAGCGGTGAAGCTGGCAGGACGAAAAGAGTTAATCGAGGAAGCAGAGCAGAGAGAACGGGCAGGGCAAGCAGAGCGAAAAGAGCAAGTGGACAAGGAAAAGAGGAAGCAATGGACATAGAAGGTAGAGCGGGAGAATGGGAGAGGCACGGAGAACGAAACAAGCGACAGAGTAGTTAGAGGGAAAAGAGTAAGCTGTAGACTGACGAACAGAAAGAATCAACGGAGCTCGCGGAGCTGTTTAATAGACGATTGTAAAATTCGAACAAAGGAAAGTTACTTCGCCTAGACCATTTGTATGTAGTTCTCGAGTAATCTGCTTCTGTACATCCATCACTCGCGGTTAGACTTCCGGTCTACCAATCGAGACAAATGAGGTATTATTCGACGCGGCTCGGCCACCTGGTGAAGAACTGATGTTTCGTTTGCGGACCTGTGGAGAAGATTCTCAGAGACTTCCAAAAACGTGCTTTTTCTTTTTTTAGCTCTGCGATTTACCACATGCCCCAGCAGCACCTGACAGGCGATGAGAAATCGCTGATATTGTATCACTCAAACGCCGCTACAATACAGGGAGCAGGGCTTGCATCACTTCGAAGGGTTGGAAGGGTTCATCGTCAATTATTGTTACCTCGTAGGGTAACTATACGAATGAAACGCAATGTTCTAGAACACGAGTCTTCAAATGTGCAAATTTCTTTTAACATGTAACCTGATAATACATTGGAAGAATATACTCTTCAGAGGGAATGTTCATGTTACGTTCTCCAATACTGTATTCTGAAGCGAGTTGTAGCCCGAAAGAACATCCGACAAAAATAATTGCGACAAAATATTATTTTATATTTAATTTTAATTCTTAATAGAATATTTTAAACGTACCACGCTCGAGAATGAAATAACCAGACAACTGTATATTTAAAGGTTTCTTTTAAAATTTGCATAACACACATTTTCAACAAATGGATTTTAAAACAGTTTAAAGCGTCGGCAACGCCACATTCAGATAGATATCTATAAGAAAAAATAAAACAATGTTTTCATACCGCTTATTCTCTGAGTGCAAACTGGTATGTGGTTGAACGAATTTCAACTATCTACTTTAATATTTTATTCAAGACGGTTCAACTAGCTTCTCCAGAATCAGTTTGCGCTCTTTTCAGCCGAGTAGCGATTTTCGGATAACGCCAGTTACTGTTGAGGCACACCAAGCGAACGCTGTACCACTCTGTAACGCCGTCAGACAATACGGCGATAAATATTTCACTAGTTCTTAGCCACTTGGTTTTGTATTCCACGCGGAGCGCGCTCCTCAAAGGCCTGTTGCGGCAAGGCGCGTCCGCCCCAAGTCATTTACTCTGCGCGCATTCTCGCGGGGAGGATCCTCTCCGGCGGGCGGCGTTGCTTCTCAGCTAAGAGACAACTTAATCCTCTTGAACTTGAGGGGGTGGGGCGCACTCCTCTTCATCCTCTTTCAAGCTTATGAGCCGTTTTTAATGAAATTCTCTAATCCGACGTTTCAACTGTGAGGCGGCAGCGGCACGCCATTATCGGATGTTTCCAGACAAATGAGCCGCGCGGGTAGTTTTTGTTTATTAACTTCTGGATTTATGTCAGCTCATGCGTGTGTTTTTACGGGAAATATGTTCGATCGGATTTGTAATAGTCTACAGAAGACTCGGCATTTTGTGCACGACGTTAGAAATATTTTATGGATTTACACTGAGAGTGCCCACAATCGGTAGACTCACGCCAGTGCCCGCGATGTATCTCTCAGATAGAGCTGCAACTTTTTGTGAGTGCGAATGATCTGAAGGTCCATTACTGAAATACATATTTTATTTAGTTTTTACATGTCCTTCAATGCAATTATTAATGAATCTTACACTGCAGAATTCTTGTACTAATGGTGAGAAAGGTAAAAATTGACAAAGTACACGTAAAAATCATTAAACATCATATTATTCTATTAAATAATATTAAATATAATTTACTGAAATTATTTTGGCATATTCTAAATAAATGTATATTTTATTTTAACACAAAAATATTTAGAAAATCTTCGTTTTTTTCTATTTTGCAACGTTCCCGGTTTTTCATTTCCCTACATACGTCTCCTGCACATCTTTCTCTTTGGTAAGGAATTGTGACAGTCGATTGTAAATTAGGAAAATTACAACATTTTCACAACAGGCACTTGTCATAGAAACGGGTGAGAATAATGTCATGGTACGTACCGCTCAGACCAGGATCTCACAATGCACTGGCGCCATTGCACCCAACGTTCACGACAGATATCGCGCAGCGCAGCGATCGAGTTTGAACATGCTCACGGGAGGTGATTCAGCGAAAGAGTAAAAATGAAAGGCCAGGCGATCTCAGAAAAGTATCATGAAGAAATACATGAAATATCAGACGTCTAATGCATCACAATAATTCAGGAACATAAAATTACCGTGGCTTGGATCTCACAGATCTATTGCGAGCACTCCCGGGTTATTTATTTCGCTGGTCACAAATGCTGAATACTTAATGCTCCCTTCACGTCGAAAATATAGACAGCTTTGTGTTTGCGAGTATGTTTATTTATAAAGATCTAACAATATAATTTATTATTCGTCACCTTAGTTTCTGGATAAGGAGTCATAATGAAATTGAAATATTTATTTTATTTATTTTTGTATAATAAACCGAAGTTTAAGAACTATTCTGACCTTTTATTTGATCCCCATCCGCTGATTGTGGTGGGATTAAAAACGCTTTAAGCTAACAAAATTCGTCTTATGATGAAACAGCAATTTTTTCTTGATCTGAACTCGTATAAGACAGTTTGGGGCCTTAATTGAACCTTGAAGAGCTTAAAAGGCTGAAAATTATACATTTACCTCTGTCGATTTAATTCATATAAAATAATAATTGTATCTGAAAATTGTCAATTAAATTCTCGGACCTTGATTGTGTAATGTTCTGTTGCCGATTTATATCACACTTCGTTAAAATATCTACTTCTATGATTGTAACTTCTTGAGTTAAGTAAAGGTACACTAATTAGTACAATTAACTGCACCCTAATACTGATAAATAAATGCTAATGGTAGGAAATGGTGCGGTGTTAACGACATTTCCCTAATGTAAATGAATTTGAGGCGTTGTTTCGTCGTATGTATTTATTTTGGCATAAAGCTTTTTCGGTGGCATTGCGACCATCTTCAGTCTGAAGATGACGACTGGATTAGCCAATACGGTGTCTGACTTCTACAAGTATTCTCTAAAATTTTCATTGGCAAATCTACACAATTGGTTTTTGACTGAAGATGGTCGTAATGCGGCCGAAAAAGCTTTATGCCAAAATAAATTCATACGATGAAACAACGCCTCAAATTCATTTACAAAATAAATGCTAGTTGATTGAATGTATTACAGTTTGTATCCGAAGATGCAGTCACTTCCGACTGCGAAACATTATGAAGAAAAAGAAAAATAACATTCATAATAAAAGAAAATAGATTGCCTTTAATACAATTCGAAATCATATCTTAATATAAACATTTTAGGATAGACATCAGACGTAAAAAGAGTAAAATGTCTTAATACTTTATTAATAAATGTATAAATAATTATGTATTTACGTACGTAAAAGAATGTCTAAATAATTAATTAATAATACTTTATTAATCAATAAAATGGATTTAATTGCCAAGATTTCTCCGATCAACACCAGGCGAATGCCGGAGCAGAACCCTAACAAATAGGCCACGGACGGCGCGCGAACTTTCCTTCCTCTTCCTTGTTCTATCTTACATCTTACTTACACACACTCACATGCACTACACTACCACACATATCAGAAGCTTAGAGCTTGTTCCTGATGGAGCGATGCCCCGTTAATGGCAGTTACCTGTTTACGGGGAAACCACTCAAGCCAACGATTAGATCAGCCTGATCTCGCCATTCAGCGAAGGAAGATGGCCGCCAACTCACGTGATAAAAATATGCACTACACTTACGGGACTAGTGCTCTTAGAAGTTGACGCGCCCGGAATCACTAGTCGATCGATCAATCAATTGGATTTATGCTGAATCCAAGATATTTCTAGCAAAGGGATCGCCTGATCTCGCCTGAACAGTCTCGCTGCCAGAACTTTGATGATGATGATTATGATTGATTGACTGTTAGTAATTCCTGGCGCGTCAACTACTGAGATCATTAGTACCGTAAGTATAGTGCATTTTTTCATCGGGAGGTGGCGGTGATCTTCCCCCACTGAATGGTGAGATCCGGCGTCGACACACCATCGACTAGCGAGGGTTTCCCAACCAGGTATCTCCAACCAGCAGGGCACCACCCCAGCCAGCACAACTTCCAGTCACCGACCGGTCGCCCGGCATGTGTGGTTGTGTAGTACATGTTATTGTGTGTGTGTGTGTGTGTTAGGGGTGAGGATAGGACAAAGAACAGGAAGGAAAGATCGCGCGCGGTCCGTTGTCCGTTCGTTAGGTTACTGCTCCGGCATTCGCCTAGTGTTGATCGGAGAAACCACGCGAAACTAACGAGCAGAGCAGCCGGCCGCTAGAATTCTTCTCCAGACAGTGACTGAATTCGACCTGGTTGACAAGCTAGTGTCGAAAATCCTGCCGTCGTCGGGACTCGAACTTAGACCCTCCCGGTCAGAGTCCCTGCAGTGATATCAGTTGATGCACTGAACCACCATTCCTGGTAGGATAATGATGATGATGATGATGATGATGATGATGGTGATGATGCAGGCGGACGGTCTGTCGCCGGCCGTCGCGCCACGGGTAGTGATGGCAAATTTTACCAAAACATCGATGCATCAATATTTCCATACATCGCTAAAGGGTTTTCGATGTAGATGAAAACATCAACGAAAAAACATCGATGTTTAAAACATGGATGTTTTAGTTATAAACTAATGAACTAGCTATTTTCCTATCCATTTTTAATTACAGTACGTGAAAGGGATATATTTTATTGTTTGGTTACCAACATGTTCGTAGTACGTTAATAAAAAAATATTATCGAATGTAAAGAATAAAATTAACAGTAAAGAACATCATTTTTCACTTCTTTACCTTTTTAGTCACTTCCATTCATACATTATCGAAATAAATCCACCTAAAATCCTCCCAGATAGCACAGGCGAAATGTACAGCGTGATAGAGAGGAAAACAACGATATTGCTGTGGATTGCTGTTCCTCTACAACGTGCTTAAACCCCTTTATTTAATAAAAAATTTAAAACAATTAAAATTAAAAAAACATCGATGGTTTTGCAACATAATATAGATGTGAAGAAAACATGGAAAGCACGAAATCGATTTAATATATCGATATTTCTGGTGGAAAACAGCGATGTTTTTTAAACATCGATGTTTTTGCCATTCTTAGCAGTGCTCTGCATTCGAACATTTTACTCGAGTAAGCTAGCTGCACCAAACAGTTCTCCTTTTGACTGACTGAGGTGTGGCAAACAGTGACTCCTTCGAGTGTCCGATACGCGGTCGAGTGTGCTGTATTCCAAACCTGCCCGAACTTCTACTTGACGTAGTGATGAAAGAGTAAAGAGAAAAATATGATAGAAAACAAATTTCCCAGCAGTGAATACAAGCTAAAGAAAAAAGATGCGAGAAGTGAACTTTGGAAACACATTTTATTAGTAATTATTTTATTAGTCATTATTCTATTAGGAATTAGTCAGTCATTATTTTATTAGTCATTATTTTATTAGTCATTATTTTATTAGTCATTATTGTATTGGTCATTATTGTATTGGTCATTATTGTATTGGTCATTATTGTATTGGTCATTATTGTATTAGTCATTATTTTATTAGTCATTATTTTATTAGTCATTATTTTATTAGTCATTATTTTATTAGTCATTATTTTATTAGTCATTATTGTATTGGTCATTATTGTATTGGTCATTATTGTATTGGTCATTATTGTATTGGTCATTTATTAGTCATTATTTTTAGTCATTATTTTATTAGTCATTATTTTATTAGTCATTATTTTATTAGTCATTATTTTATTAGTCATTATTCTATTAGTCATTATTTTATTAGTCATTAGTCTATGAGTCATTATTCTATTAGTCATTATATTATTCTATTAGTCATTATTTTATTAATCATTATTTTATTAGTCATTATTCTATGAGTCATTATTCTATTAGTCATTATTCTATGAGTCATTATTCTATTAGTCATTATTCTATTGGTCATTATTCTATTGGTCATTATTCTATTGGTCATTATTCTATTAGTCATTATTCTATTAGTCATTATTGCCGCAGGAGGAGGAGGACGTGATCCTGCCGTGCTCGGAGGAGCCGCGGCGGCCGCCCTGAGGGCACGGGGCCGCCTCGCCCGCGGGCAGCAGCGACGCGGGCGGCGGCGGGGGCGACGGCGAGGGCGACGCCGAGGGCGACGGCGACGGCGAGGGCTACGCGGCGCGGCGGGCGGCGCGGCGCAGCCGGGGCGGCAGCGGCGGCGGCGGCGGCGGCGGCGGCGGCAGCGGGGGCAGCCCCTCGCGGGACGCCTACAGAGGACTGGCGCTCCACAGGTGGGGGATCCCTCTCTTAAGGACCATTCACAATGCGAACGTAAGCATGGGCATAACGCATTGACGTAAACATTAACATGAGTGATAGACTGAAGTATTCACAATGTCCAAGCAAAATAAGAGTTCATCTTCGCTGTGAGACATTCTAGTTCGTTGGATGTGAGGATCGATTTCGAGATATCGACTGTCTTCTTGACCAGGGTGGTTCGTGGGGGAGAGGGGCTCTTGCGAATCGTATCCGGCCTCAGCCAATGAGCTTCAGACACCAATTGGCATCACAATATTAGCGGGAATTTTAAATCCAGCCAGATACCAAATTTATCATTTCGTTACAAGACATTGAAACAGATTTATGAAGCATTTCTTTTGAATATTGCATCTTGTACACCTTCATCGTGTTATTTTCGGTTGTTTACCGTTGAAAATTGTCACTTAGTACCACTTTCAAAATGTTTCTCAACACTTCTCGCTCTCAATGCAATATGGCGGGCAGCGTCTGGGTTGGCTCTTCAAACTAAGTGCCCTTGCGGTGACCACATGGTTTGTGATGCAAACTGGTGATGCGCAGAACCAGCTGAAAGCGGTACACCGAGGGAACCAATGTATTTCCAGCATGGGGAGGGATCTTGCTATGGATTGCGTTAGTTCGTCTATCGACTTATTTCGATACTCGATTTTGAGTTAATATGATTCGTTTCTTTATTTCTGACATAAAATTAAGCTCAGAAGCTTGAAGCTATTAAGTTAACGTCTTGGGTGTTATGCATATGCAAATGAATTGTGAATGAGTCCGCTTATGGACGGAGTCCTAACTTTTGTGTTAACGCCATACTTATGTTTATGTTTGCATTATGAATGGACCTTTACGTTTCTAGTGACTTACGAGTATTCGTATATCTAGAGACCGGATTATATGCGAATTGCATATGCATCCATATTTTTTAGATTATTGCATATTTTTAACAATCTGTCATATATCAGCATATTACTACTGTTTAAGAAGTCCGACTCATGAATTGCAGGGGAGATTTCTTAGATGTAAGTCATTTTCGTTTGCTCCGTTCTGGAGAAATGACAAGACCAGCAAATTCCGATTATTCAATTCTTGCAACAAGAACAATGTGTTGGTTCAAGTAGATTGCAACAAGAACAAGGTTCTTTCAAGAAAAATTGTTGATGCTCTAAATATGGCACCTTCTTTAATGGCACGATTTAAAAGTTGGCCAATTACATCTGTAGATGTTGAAAGAACATTTTCAATTTACCAACATATGTACTAGAAGTAATTAGTGGTTGCCACGTGTTGTGATAAAATCTTTCGCAAATACTACTGTCTGGTGAGTACATTCACGTTAAGTAGTTTTTAATAATTAATAAATAAACTATATGGCAAAATTATTAATGTGCTTGTTCTCATTTTTAATCCAAATTTCCTGAAGTTTTATTTCCTGCATTTTTGCATGTAAGTTGGCATACATTTCCATTTGCCATCCATATTTTTAGAAAAAAAACTGCATATGTATGCCCATATTTTTCCAAAATACACTTTCACATAATCCAGTCTCTACTTATGCTCCGCAACAGTTTATGCTCCCATAGGCGCCGCGATAGTGGATATTTCCAATATAATTTTATCCGCCGCTGATTACTTATTAAAAGGCACTACTTACTTGTTAAAAGGCTAATAGAAGTGTGTATGCAATATGGTTTAAATATCTGGAATGGGTTCTTTAAACATAAGGATATTCATAAATTTACATGGGTTAGAGAAGCAAGAAGAACAATAATGGATTACTTACTTGGCAAACAAAACAACGAAGCCAAGGTGGAAGACATCAGAGTATATAGGGGGGCCGAATATAACCAAAATCACTATTTGCTTAGGTCAAAATTATATCTTTCATTTGTGAATAAAACCCAACAAAATGATGTTCAAGACACACCTTTCAGCATACAAATCCCGAAATATAAACTTCGTCTTGTAAATGATCCATCAATAAATTTCCTATATAAGTTCAGACTCAGTGGAAAGCTATCAAATATAGATAACACAAGTACCCAATCTCTCTACGACGGAACAGTAAGAGGTATCTATGAAGCTGCTTATGAGAGCCTTGGAGAAGCAGGAAGTGATAAAGGGAAAATAAGCGATGTGTGATGGAATAGTTCTGTAGGAAAGAGAGTAAGAGGGAAAGAAAATGCTTATAAAAATGGCTGAGTACTCAAGATGATGATAACAAAAAGATGTACAGTCAAATAAGTAGGCAAACAAAAAAGGAAATTATAAAACCTAAGAATGCTGCTTGGGAAAAGAATTGTGATAAAATTGACCAATGAATTGGCAGTGTCAAAGCACGAGAGTCTTGGAAACTTATAAAAAATCTAAGAACAAATGAGAAACAGTGTTCAGCCTTACAACTTATAAGCCTACAACAGTGGAAATAATATTATCAAGAGTTGATGAAAGAAGACAGAAAAGAATTCATCAATGTTTACAATATTAATATGGGAGATAGTGAGAATGTCATGGAAGACATTACCGTAATTGAGATTGAAAAGGCCCTTAGAACATTTCAAAACGGAAAGTTTCCGGACCCAGCAGCAGTGTATATGGAGCTGTTAAAGAACGGTCCTAGTGTACTTCTCGAAATACTCTGCCAACTGTACAATAGATGTATGAAGGGAGAGACGAATATTTTAGAGAAGGTTACATTTCTAACTTATACAAAGAAGGTGACAGAAAACAATGTGTGAATTAATATGGGCATAACTATGCTCTGTAGTATTGGATGACTGTAAGGAAAAAGACTAAAATTTCGACTTGAAATGGAGCTTATACATGTGGAAGAACAGAGCGGCTTTAGAGCTGAACGCTCATGTACTGATAATATTTTTAGTATCAGACAAGTGACCGACAAACGGTTTGCCCATAATTTAGAAACTCACCTGATATTTATTGATATAAGAAAAGCCTCTGACACAGTTCCATTAAAAAAACTCTGAATAGCAATGCAGGAACAAGAAATTGAAATGTACTTATTGAAAGCTGTTAAAGACCTGTATAGCTGCAATGTAAGTCAAATTAAAATTAGAAGAAACCTTACTGATCCGTTTTCTGTAAATAAATGTTTACGGCAAGGGTGTTGCATTGCTCGTACTCTGTTTAAGTTATATTTAAATGAAGCTTTTAAAAATTGGAGGAGAAAATGTGCCAAGCCAAAGATCCGAAAAAGCCAAGACTCTGTATATACCCAACGGACCAGAATTGAAATCCTTCCAGAATGTAAGTTATCTAGGTACTCAAATAGCAGCAAATGTGGGTAGTACACGATATATTCACAGCAGAATATCAAAAGGAAAAGTAGCTGTAAGGCAGTTGAATCGTTTAATACGGAATCAAACAATGTATGAGAACCAGCGAATATTGTGTCAGAGCAGAGACAAACATGGCACGTGCCATGGGCCCCACGCACAAGTGGTGCTATTTAGAGTATACCCGCTGAAACACATAATATTAGGAGGGGGTAATTTTCAAGGAGTACGTTACTCACCAATGATATTTTACAGAAAGTTACTACACTATTATGTGTGAAAGCACAGAAAAAATTAAGGCTGTGATTCTATTCCTTCTTTGAGAAATTACTCTCTGGAAATCGAACTTGATTCATTCGCGTTCCATAGAGTTGGTTGCCAATATTTCGCAAATGAAAACATAGAAGGTTGGTAAATAATATTTTGATTTGTAGGCCAGAGTGTAATGACTTTTATTCCAGAATTCTAGAACTACTCAGAGCTGAATAATTTAGAAAAGTGTAAATGTCTACAAACGCAAAAAATGGCGCGCGGCGTAAAACAAGAATGGCCGGCCGCCATTTGTAAACCAGATACAATTAAAATAAATCAAAGATGGTTTTGAAGAGCCAAAACATAAAGAAATTTATGTACAAAATATTTTTTCGAGATGGTCAAGCGACCAGTGCTGGACCTCTTAAAATGGATTGACCCCTAAGCAAAAATGTTAAAAGAAGATTATATAAGACTATCGTAGAGAGTATTGCCACATATGGGACTGAAGTTTGGGAAATATCAAAAGGTAATGAGAATAAACTTACAGCAATGGAATTGGACTATTAGTTAGTTAATGTCGGACTCGGGCCTTCAGACCCGCTCTTCCGTCTAATCACACAAATTTTGCTACGCTCCTTTCACCACCTAGCGGAGAAAGGAGGTATTATCTTGGGCGACGAAACAGGCGGATCTAAATTTTGCTCAGAGGTTTCTTTTAGGCTTGAGGATCTTTTACATGCAGAAAATCTACTACATGGGACAGCCGGCTTTACTTCCCCTCCGAAGGCAGGCGTACGAAGGATTTTTTCGCCCTTGAAAAATCCACGGATTCGGTCGGGTTTGAACCCGCAAACTCGGGTACAACACCCCGGCACGATGACTGTTATACCACGGAATCCGCACTATTGGCGAAGAAGATGTGGATTGACATTGCTAGACTAAGTAAGAAATGAAGAAATTAGAAGAAAATCAGAAATGGGGCCTCAAATGATATGGTCACTTAAACAGAATGGGTGAAGAACGATGGCCTCTTAAGCTCTGGAATTGGAAACTAACATCGCACAGAAGACGAGGAAGACCCAGAAGTACATTGAAGGAAGAAGTGGAAAAGGCAATGGATAGAAGAGGATTAACTGCAGAAGACTGCAGTGACAGATTCAAATGGAAACGAGGATGCGAGAGACACCAAATGATGTAAAATACTTACACTACTACTACTACTACTACTACTACTACTACTACTACTACTACTACTACTACTACTACTACTACTACTACTACTACTACTACTACTACTACTACTACTACTACCGTCGCTTATTTGCACTTACCCAATGTCGTTCTCCTCTTTCTCCTCTTTCCTCCTCCTCCGTTCTCCTCTTTCTTGAGAGTTGTCAAATAAAACGCTTCAAGTTCCAACCTCAAGGAAATATATTATTCGAAGTTCTGGATGGTTAATCACTCGGCAAACTGTTACCTGCTTGGCGTTCGCGGATATCTTGTTCTGCATTCTTGAATCACCGATGAATTATATCTAATATCTATTCCAATGTTTTGTCAACCTTTTAAGCACTTGACGACACTACTAATTGAGTATTTAAACAAGTTTTTTACTTTAAATATTACGACTTAATTCGTCATGTGTCATCTTTCGAACTCTAGCCAACGTCTCTTAAACAAAACGCGTCTCCATAGCAACCCACTACATACCTCAATTGTTCTGTCTCTCACGAGTTGGTACACTCGTACCAAGTTCTATTTTCATTTCGTAACACCACTACACAGCGCGTTCTTTTACCCTTTGCGGTCCACGTGCTTTTCTCTCTCATTGGCACGCCAGTCCTTTGTGCCGTCCTGCGAGACATTTTGATTTCTCTCCGATGTCAGGGTGGCGGGACTTCTTGAAGTAGCTCTAATACTCTCCATGAGAATGCACTAGTTAAAGTTTTTGTACCTCGGATATCAGGGCGTCGTCCGCTTGTTTCCTTACGTTTTCACAAGATTTCAATTCATAGATTCTTAGCAACGTACACTTTCTGTAAATATCGCCATCTGACGCATGATGACAACTAACGGCGAACGAACGCATCGAAGCGAGGAAGAATTACGCGGAATTCTTGATGGTTTGGTCAGTGACGATTTTTCTGAAAGGTTTTTTGATGTTTCTAACCGATATTGATGTTAAGACACTCTTCTTGCTAGACAATTGGTGCTATTTCCATTTCGGATTTTTTCTTGTTAACTGGTGTTGCTATGCAAATTGAGATGTCAGCATTCCCGGTACCTGAAGATATACTTATCACTAGCACTTCCCGCTCATAGGCTCTCTTGTCTTACCTACTGGGAGTATATACTAACAGAAGTACTTATTATCTACACATTTGGTTATACATGTTTTAATCAGAAACATTTGCATCTTTCCTACATCTAAGTGGAGGGCATGGAAGTTGTGAGAAGACTGAGGAAATATTCAGCTGTGAAGAAAAATTGCTTTCATTTTTTGCTCTACATGTAGGAGAAAACATGGACTGAATCATACACACTGCATTCAAAAGTACCATACTCAAAATAACTATGAAGAAATGTTTAACAAATTTTTGTGATGGTGTATAGTTTAGAAATTTAGTAAAGTAAAAAAAAATATTCTTTCGGAATATAATTGCGTCTTTAAGTGTCACTCTCTGCGGACAATTAAACAGACTGCTACAGGAAAGCTGACGTGTTCCACGGTGTCTGGGGAGACCGCAAAGGGTTCAGTTAGTTTAGAAATCAGTCAAGCATGATTTTGTCAATTTTGATGATATGTAAAAACAAATTTTTAGTATATGATTTTTAGTATATGATTTTTAGTATATGAATTTTTAGTATATGATTTTTAGTATATGATTTTTAGTATATGATATGTAAAAACAAATTTTTAGTATCAGACTACTTTTTGTGTTTTCCCCCCTATACTATAGTCTTCTTCTTCTTCTTGTTCTTCTTCACTATCAAGAATTAGACTTGCATCCTGTTCCGTCTTTACTCCCGTCATTTTTTTCTTGCACATCGAAATTCTCATTTTCCATTTTATACTAAAGAAGGAGGAAATATATTAGAATGACCTCAACAATACGAGCTCGGATTTTCGGCTGTGAAATCGGTGTTTAAGATTCTTTTAAGCTGAGGAAATATATGCTATTTTATACCCCCAAATCGGGACGTTTGTGTGTACGTATGGGAGTTGTATGTATGACGTATAGGGTCTATGCGTCACCGATAACTCTGTCAGATTAGAAGTTTTTGGGTAGACACTTGGCTTGAAATAAGATCTAGTTGTGCCATTTCCTATATCATTGGGACATTTTTATTGGAGGTGGTACTTTGCAAGAAGCATCTGTGACATTTTGAAAATTTTCTCGGAAATGCTTTTACATTTTTTCTTTAAATTTTTTGCTCAAATAGAAGAAACCGTATTCATAAATACTTATAAACTTATTATGACACTGATCTCAGTCTTGCAAATGTTAACTTTAGACAATTAAAGATTTGTCACACCTAGGTAAAAAGCGAGATTCTGTAGCAGCTTAACATTTACCATTAAGAACGTCTTTAACCTTATGAATAAAATAAATATGAATTATTGTGACAGAGGCGCTTGGCTTTATGACCTCTAGCCTCACGTAGTTTGGCTTCATGTCGTTCAGATTTACGTCGTTTACATTTACGTCCTTTAGATTTACGTCGTTTACATTTACGTCCTTTAGATTTATGTCGTTTGACTTTACGTCGTTTGGCATTACGTCGTTTGACATTACGTCGTTTGGCATTACGTCGTTTGGCATTACGTCGTTTGGCATTACGTCGATTGGCTTCACGTCGTTTGGCTTCACGTCGATTGGCTTCACGTCGTTTGGCTTCACGTCGTTTGGCTTCACGTCGTTTGGCTTCACGTCGTTTGGCTTCACGTCGTTTGGCTTCACGTCGTTTGGCTTCACGTCGTTTGGCTTCACGTCGTTTGGCTTCACGTCGTTTGGCTTCACGTCGTTTGGCTTCACGTCGTTTGGATTTACGTCGTTTGGCTTCACGTCGTTTGGATTTACGTCGTTTGGATTTACTTCGTTTGGATTATGACGTTTGACTTATGACGTTTGACTTATGTCGTTTGACTTATGTCGTTTGACTTATGTCGTTTGACTTATGTCGTTTGACTTATGTCGTTTGACTTATGTCGTTTGACTTATGTCGTTTGACTTATGTCGTTTGACTTACGTCGTTTGACTTATGTCGTTTGACGTATGTCGTTTTGATTTACGTTGTTTGGATTTACATCGTTTGGATTTATGTCGTTTTGATTTACGTCGCAGGGCGCTGTGCTGCTTCGCGAGTGCGGCGCGGCGCCGCGGCGACTTCCGCAGCAAGTGACGGCGGGCGCCGGGCCCCGACGCCGACGCCGACGCGACGCCACGGCAGGCGCTGCTGGCGGCGCCGCCCTCGCCTTCGCCCACGCCCACACCCAGGGCCTCGCCCCGCGGGCCAACCACGTGACGGACCGCCCCGCCAGGAGACGAAACGCTAACAAATGAGGCTGTGGGGGCGAGCGCCAAGAAGAGGGCCGGACAACCAGTGTTTTGGCAACAGTGGGAATCCGATGGGAATGAAGGTTCCGCAAACAGTGTCATGTCGTGGGTTGTCCGGATGGTGGCAACTCGTGCGTAGGCATGGGGATTTCTACCCAGAATTTCTATATATGTATATTGCAATTTTATTAAAATCTATAAACGGTATACAGTTTGTATTGTATAAAATTAAATTTTAAGTTTTTAGTGTCGGCAACTATTTTTATTTGAAGGTGCGACAGAAATTGAAAAATAAAACCATTACAAGAACGCTTAATACTGCGTTTGCAGCACCGAAGACATAACATTATTATGAGTGTTGTAGCAGCCCAAAATGTCTCCATAAAAAATGTTTATGGGTTACTACAAATTCACTGTGAAGAGACATTATTGTGAGTCCTGGAATTTAAATTTAATTAAGTACGTTTAATTGTAAACTTAATTTATTTTTGTTATGAACTTGGAAAGGATTTTATTTAGTAGCACGTTATCAATGACCAGTTATATTTTCAAACATGTATTGCAATATAAAAAAATAAAATTTCGGCATCAATGTAGGGATATATTAAAATAAAAACGTCGATATTTTTAAAAACAAAATTTCGAAGTTATCCCTATTCGTCCAGTATAGTATTTCTGGAGTTTAGAGATGACCCAGGACAAAATTACGGAATTTACGTCTTCCTTGAGTCTCCTTCAGTGTTCGAACGCAATTGCATTTTGAATAATGGTTGACTTTCATGTTGGGATGAAGACAACCAGATGTGATGTAAAACCCTGGACGTTTCAACACCATCCAGGCAGCCCATGAAATAATCCTAATAAGATCATTTGCCCCCCACTCTACCCGTGAACAATACGATCACTATTTTGCACAATGTGAATTAATACGTCAAAAATCTATCATTCTCGAAAAATTATTTTGTAATATTTTAGTACGGAAGAAATAACTTTGGAGGTGTCATTGAATCTAGACATCACCTGATGGAGAAACGCAAGGCCAAAGCACCCGCACAGAGAGAAGTATACTGACCCGTAGACAATACTGCGAGTCTAATTGTGAAACGATAGAGACTAAGCAAACAGCAAATCGTTGTGAAAATTTCACATCTCAACATATAAATAGAAATGACTTTTTGTTAAAAATAAATGACCGTGTTGAAAATATTGTTCTTGAACTTTTATCAGTTATGTCATTCGTAATTCAATGTTTTCATCGTATATTCGTATGTACTCGTAATTTACTGAGTGAAGTAGTTCCCAACGATATACAACAATTCGAATATTATTATTCGTATATTTTAAGGAGATCAAAATACAACAGAACTTCAGTATCTTATATCAGAAGGAGAAAATAAAAAATACCTCATACATATGTGTATGATGTAATATTGCCGAATGAAGTTCGTTATTGCGAAAGTCGAAATTGAGTGACATAACTGTTTTCTAACAAATGTTACTAGTTACAAATGTGCACATTCGAAGAAAAACTATGAACAAATAATACATAGATTATTAATATTCTCTCAAAGTTTTTACAGGCAAATAAAATCGAGCTAAATGCTGAGTAAAACAGCCACGCAATGTTTCTAAATTTCTAGACTATTTAGACGGGCTTCTTATAGTGGTTGTTGGAGCAAATAAGCCTCAATAAACGCTTGAGCTTACACGCAGCAATTTCACACCAATGAAACTTTTGATGTATTGGTTGTTAGGAAATTGGAAACAGCTTTTGGTGTGTTTTAACACATTGCTCGCAATAAACTGTAAATGCAGCGATGTTATAGTTGACAAGATTAGTTATGACTACATTCCCTATTAAAAATGTCGTATCTTTCCGCTGACTAGATTTTGAGTTCTAAGGAAAAGGGGTCTATAAAACGGTCATTCCTAGAAATAAGCGACAAAGTTTGTCTCATGTCTTTGGACTTTTCCTTATTGCTTCAATAATAAATCATGTTTTAGCGACATACCTATGAAATCAAAACTTGAAAATTATTGCAGATATCGAAATATTTTTCTTCACCAAAACATATTTAAATATATAACAAAGAAAAGAACCTTTTTTCGAAAAATCGTTTTTTTTTCAAGTTTAATAATGTATCTGCCCTCTTAAATATTCAGAACATGTAATAAATAAAATTCAAGATATTATAAAGGAATTACTACTATGCAACTTGAGAGTTGACATAAGTATATGAAGAAACATTTTTAGCATTTCAACTAAAATTCGTTGAATCAAAGATTTCGTGCGGACAAGTTTCTATCGCAATGCATTAATCACAGCGTCCAAAATAGAGATTGTGTTCTTCTTGGGCTTTGGGCAGGCGACATAAGTCTCGTTTAACTGTCGATATGTCCTCTCTGCCTAGATGAAAAGTGCTCCTGTCCTCAGGGTGGCTTTTACTGTTGCTTCTGGAAATGAACCACGAGAAAGACGATGTGGCTCATTACACCGGCAAGAGACGTGAGTTGGCCTAAGAGTAAAAGTGAACATATTAGGTCACCAAACAGATTGGATTGTGTGTTTTGAATCGTCGTTACCCCTATTTCTGAAAGTCTGAATCACCCTTCTCGCTGAATACGATGTAAAATATCGAATCTGTTGAGATTAGCCTTTGCACATAATTTTCTTCCTTGGAAGATTGTAGAGGGATTCTTGAATATGATGAGATTGTTATCGATCAATGTTATTAAATCTCTATCCTACTCTTAGATGAAATGTTAGTGACGTGAAAATGTTATGTGTTAATCGTCGACTGTATATATTTGTTTATCATGTTATTCGAAATAGCAGTTTGTTTGAAAAAAAGAGAATCGATTATTTTGAATTATGCAGCGGAAGCACTGTACGCAAAGATAAATATGATATTTTTACATTATAAGCGATGGCACTATGCTCGAGTTTTTCACGGTGAATAGCCAAGCCAATCTGAACCAAAATGCAAGTATTCTGTATATTTTTAGGACGAAGGAAATCAAAAATGGCGTTAACGATTGGTACTCGTGATATCGATAATCACTTCACTTAAAACATATTATTTTGAAATTTTCTTCCTCAATTAAAGAATGAAGATTTCCTGACTAAACTCCCTACCCTGTTCCATGTCTAAACCATAGGTTTATCCATCCGTCCCCTTCTTTAGTACGAAAAAAGAGAATGAATATATACATATAAATGCCTTCCTATGAATCAATGTCAATCAATTGTTACTAAATGAGGCTACCGACTATATGAGCCTATATGATGCACTAAATGACATGCAGTCTGATCATTTCGAGCATAAATGTAAATAAAGTAGGCGTTTCGAAGTAGTTTTAAAGATGATAGAAGGCATGGCCTTCATACGTGTTATTGTACAGTATGCATTCGAATGTGTTCTTGAAAGGTGAGTCAATATTTGTATACGGTGTATTCAAAATATATATTATACGTCTTCTTTCAATTTGCGTCTTCCAGAATACTTACTTACTGAATTTCAAAAAATCCAAATGACCTATGAAACTGGAATTCTTTGAGAAGGGCACTCAAAAAGAGATCCTTCGCAAAAAGCTCTCGCCTGGTGACATCACTGCAGCGAGATGTCATTTCGATTTCTCAGAGCCAATCAGTAGTCAACCATGGTGAGGTACATGACGACCAGATTATAAAAAGAGTTCCATTGATGTAATTATTTCCACAGTTTCTAATTATAATAAATTCAAAATAAAAGTTAAGTATCATCCCCCTTCCCTTCTCTTAAATGCCAATGCTTTGTCTTAAGTATTTCCCTCAAAATTGAATTGTTTATTTTTAGTAATTGTGTCAGTGTTTTTGAAATGCATGATCATTTTTCTCAAAAGTATTCTGTTGAGTTATGATTTATATAAAGAATCTAAATATACTAGTTACTATTTCTTACTAGAAACATGTGTAGCAATTCCTTAATTATTTTGTAAGAACATTTCATTAAGGATTCAGGAAGTTTGTCCGTTTACTGTTTAAACGCAAATTGACACAGCATTTACATACTTCAATAAAAGCCTATAAAAGATCAACGCACTTGCTTCCTCCACTTTGCAACTTTCTCATAAAGTTGCTCTGGCTTCCTCTCTATGAGAACTTGTCAAGACCACGGAGCACGCACAAATGAAAGTTATGTTCGTGCTCATTTGTCTGTCGGCTCTGTTGTACTACTCGCGCAACTTTTCTTGAACGATGACCTTGCTTCCCCCTCCCTTGAGCAATAAACAGTTGAAGGCAAAAGCTCGCAGCGAGCTTTGATGACTACATTCCAAGCGTTAAAACTTCGTTGGCGTGAAACAGAAGCTAGTCAAAGGTAGTTGCTTGCATAGTCGAGAACTTCTGTTCAGCTTTATTACCGTTATCTAAAGAAATGACTGAGACAGGTCCAGGTCCTTCAAGGGAGGTACCTACAACTCCTACATAGTGTCCCTGCTGTTGCCTACCAAGAGCGATGACCTGGTCGCACACGTACCAGGTTCACTTTGATTTTCCAGAGGTTGGCATTACTGTAAATACTCTAGAGGCCGACTTTGTGACTAATACCCCCACTCAGCCCGCATTTCTTCACTCCATCGTTCAAGAAAAGTTGCGCGAGTAGTAGATTAATATTGTAAGCTCCAATACGATTGACAGATTTATTATTTACAAGGCACATATATTGAAGATAATTTCACAGAAAGACAGTCTTCATGCTCGAAATGATCAGAAAACTTTGTGAAGAGATTTAATTGTTTTCCTAACGCATTCTAAAGTGTTTTAACACTATATTAAAGTGAATTATTCACAATTGTCTTAAATATGCGATAAGTTTCTGATGTGCATGCGATAGTGTCATTCAGTATCTTCAAATGGTTGTACAAAGCAAGATGCGGCAATTTGAATATGATTGTTGTTTCAAAACTGTCATAAAAATGGGTGAATAAATTTAATTTAAAACTGATTTTGTATCATTGAGTGATAATTTATCTGGAAAATATGTTTAATGTTTATGTAATATTAGACCGAAATCTGAGTGCTTATTTTCAAAAAAGAAGTTTAAAGAAGAGCATTACTCTCAGAAAGTTTTAGTAACACAGTTCACAGTGTTAGACGTACCAAATATGTTGAATAATATAAATTGTTACAGAATTGGATTTAGTGTTGTAAATTTAGAACAGGAAGGGACCAAGATTGATATTATAAACGATAAAAGAATTCGTTTCAAATGTGTATATGAGTGTTGACATATCATAAATATTCACTGTGCCCTGGATTTGTATTGGATAACAACACCAGATACTATATTTCTTCTAGTTTATTTGCATTATATATTGGCTGTAAAGCTTTGCTGCTTCATAATTTCGTGAAATAAAATGCGTGTTATTCACGATTGTTTTTCTCATTTAATTTCAAAGTATGTAAATAATTACATTATGTAACCCATTACATTATACTACCATAAGAGAAAAAATATTGACCTATACAAAAATATTTATATAGGTTTATTAATTTCAGGTCAAACAACTAAATTGACAAAAAATGATACAATAATGTTGTAGTATTGTAGCTGCCACTTCAAATTGAATGAATTCTTCTTTGTCACTTCACATTTGAATGTGTTCCGGTAAAAGTAAGACTGTTGGTTATGTTCTAACATCGTAACATCTGAACTCTGAAATTTCTAACATCTGAATCGATTAATAGTAATACACATTTTGAATTTCAGTTTCTGACGGTGGATTCTTAGTAACACTTTCAAATAAATGTATACTCCGTTATCTACGAGTCTAGTTTGAATTAAGTTTTTAATATTTATTCATTACCGTAGTTGAAATGGAAACAGGACGAAGCGAGAAAAAAAATTAATATTATCTGCCTGATTATCTGATAATTTACTTTGATCTGACCTTTTCCCTTCAACCAATTTCAAATGACCTTCTGTCAACTGAATTTCCGTATGTTAACCTTCAACCACATACTAATTTCCTGTCTTCTTATTTTATAAAGTTTGAGCAACTGAAGCACGTCAGAAACTTGGAATTTTTTGCAAATTATTGCTTATGGCTATGCTGCTAAAAATATTTCTTGAATAAAACGTCTCCATAAATAATAAACCAGTGGTACTAAAACAGCACATACTTTCTCGCCTGCACTTTCACGCAAAATTACGTGAAAAACTCAGATTTTCGAAGAAAAAAAAATGACATGACAAAATTTATCTTTCAGGAACAGATTTAATTACAGGTAAAAAGGTCTATCTTTTCAAAACCGACAGGATCGCTATAAAGCTGAGATCAGCTATGGAGGTAGAAAGGTTATAAACCCTGGCCGCAACGCCCGCTCATACAACGTACAACGCACAACGTTAATGATTAAGAAAACGCTACATGAACTGAATTGTAATGGAAATGTCACGTTCAACTTTAATTCACAAGATTTATTACGAAGAACGTACGTCATAATACAATTTTTTTAAAGAAAAAACGGGAAAAGTTAAAGTAACTAGTGGCGCTAAACAGCACATTCTTTTTTGCATTAATTCTAAATTTGCCATTTTCAAAAATTCAGGGAGTTTCCAAGGAGATGGTGATGATCATCTCCAGCTGGATGGCTAGATCCAGCGCCGACCTACCGTCGACCAGCGGGATTTCTCTAACCAGGTATCTCCCACCAGCGGGGCACCGCTCCAGCTAGGAGAAACTCTAATCTCCCGACCGGTCTCCCAGGATATGTGGTAATGTTCTGTGTAAGTAAGGAATGAGGAGAGGACAAGGAAGAGGAAGGAAAGATTGCGCGCGGTCCGTGACCCGTATGTACTGATCTGGCATTCGCCTGGTGTTGATCACAGAAACCACGGAAATCTAACGATTAAAATATCCGACAGCAACTGAATTCGACATAGCCGGTAAGCTAGTCTCGAAAATTCTGTCACCGTCGAGACTCGAACCTAGGAATCTCAATAAAGTAAAGTAAAAACGGTTACTAACGACCATGTTCACCAATAATTAATCAAAGATATTTACGTGTCTGCAGGTAACGTGTCACTGTTTTGTATCCTGAAAATCGTTCTATGCCGTTTTCTTTATTCTGGGATCAATGTTTCTATTTTATACTGGTTAAAGCCAGAGAACAATTCGGAAATAGCTTGTTCACAGCGGTGGTTATTTCAGATTCGACTGTTTGAGAACATGACCTTTGAGCATCTAATTAAAGCAGCAAGCTGCGCGATCGTCTTTCTGCACGCAACAGTTGAAAATACCCATTTACGTCTTCTACATTTATAGAGCTATTTAATAAAATTGGTGTTCTTTCTCACGTCATTACTTTGGAACTAAAAGTAATTATAAGCTTAAACTTCACCACAAAACCAAAAACATTTTATTTTTAAAATCATTCTTATGTACCACGTATCTTTATTGGATGTAATATATTAACAAAAAAGTTTAGAAATTTTTTCCAATGGTGATGATTGTCTATGGTGTCTTGAGAAAAGCTATGCTTAATTTTTAAATAACTGTTTTTGTTTTCCGAATTTGTAACCAGAAAATCTGAGGAAACCATTTTATCTCTCTATAAACCTTGTTTCTATAAAAAGGATTTTGAAATATTTGATTGTCGTGTGAAGTAATGAATTGATAATCTTCAGTTTTCTCTACAATAAGTATGATACAATTCACAATGAACCAGTTAAAAACACAATTAATTTCCAGGATAAAACGCTAGCTTTAAAAAGTAATGCAATCATTAGGAACTAGTAAAGAAAGAAATGTTTTTATAGGAAAACCTAATTATTTATCGACTCATCCATTTCAGCAAAAACTTGTGAAGCTACTTAATATCGCAGACTTTTTCGTACTAGTTAGTTTTCTAATTTCTTTGTCTGGGATAGCTTTTCGGTCTAGCCCCATCCTCTTGCCAGCTGCCATTTATCGACGCCCAAAATACAATTTTTGAAAATTTTCAATATTTTGGTTTCCTGATGATACAACCGATATATTACTTTACTAATATAAAAGAGTAAAATCTAGTTCCAGATGAATATTTTCGTTTAAAAATTTGAAGCCAGTTTTTAAGAAAATGTCATTTACGCGTCACTCTCAAAGCGAAATTTGAAACTCAATTTCACAGAAAACTTTTGAGTTTTCGAGATACTTTATAAGACATTATTTGAAGCGCAATTGCCCATAAATACAACTAATTATTTAAACAAATCGCTGGAAATGTACATATTAATGACGTAGATATACTTTAAAAAATTACATTTGCGTAATATTTGAAAAAGGAAAAGAATGCAGCGAAAAGGCATTTATGATATCTTATGAAGTACATGTAGTACCATTACTACCAAAAGTTTAAAGAAAAAATTGGAGCCTTGTTTGAGAAATGTTTGTTTCTGATATTTTGTAATATTGCATATATGTCACGCAATATTGCGCGGAAACAAATAAAATTTTCAAAAAATGTACAGTGACAAGTCAAGAAGCCCTCCCCATTTTATAAATATAAACAGTATTATAATATTTATTAAATACTATGTTCATACGTTTTAATGTGTGCAAGCTGAGGAAATGAAGTCAACGCATGCAGGTTGTCAGGGTGACAGGTGTAAACAAACAAGCCTGCTGTCTGACGACGTACCAGAAGGAGGAAGCAAAGCCCCTTGAAATAAAGAGATATATGTTAGAGGAGGCGTAATCAGGTGTTGAAGAAAGGGAACCTTCCCTTTCGACTGCAGACCATCGAGCTATCAACAACAAATTCGGTACGTTGTGGGTTATCATTCGATGGGCGCCGAAGTGGGTGATGTTGCAATTCATTCGTTAAGACATAACGTCGAACGTAGGAGGGGAGTGAGCTACATGAAATTATAATTATTTTCATAGTTATTATAGAAATAATTCGAATAATATTAATACTTTATAATTGTAAATTAAATTAAAAACGAACATGTCTATCCGAGCGCAATTGGAGTAGGGAAGAAGTCACTTTTTCAGGATCCTTTTCGTTATACAAATACCAGTTCACTAGCCGAAAGATTCCGTTCGCTTGTTTATTAGAAATGGTTCTTTTTTGGCGTAGAAAATTTATATTATTTTGAGAAACATTTAAACTATCACTTCACAATTACTAATCACTTCACAATATTTCACTGATTTTATAATTATAACATCATAGACTCTTATAATGCAAATCACTTCTCAGTATTGCCACCGATTTTATGATTATAACATTGAATATGTTTAATGCAAAGAACGCACAACACTTACATGGCCATCTACCACTTTAGAAGAAGCTATAAAATGATGGAAAAGATGAATTAATTAAAGACTCTATGACTACTTTGATTTATTTACGTAATTTTTCAGTACACTTCTCGTGTTGTTTGCTTAGTTTGTGTATTAAGGTTAATTGTACGTGGAAATGTTTCATAATACATCATTTTCATTGTGTCGGCGTGAAATTGCGTGTTTTTGGTGTCGAATTTGTGTGTTTTTTCGCCCTGTAAGTCTTTTAAATTGATTGTATTTTCCACCGAGATGAACAATTCCTACAATACATCAATAGGTGTTATCATTAGGTGTTATCATTAGGCGAATCAATAGGTGTTACATTTTGTCTATTTAAAGAAATTAAATTTTGTCCTTTAAAAGAAATTATTTTAAAAGTGAGTGTTCCCTTCAAAATAAATTATCTTAAAAGTGAGAGAGATCTATAAAACAGAGAGCATCGGAGCGAGAGCGGCGGCGCGAACCAGGTCGCGAGAGCGAGGGCGTAGGCCCTCGCGAACGTAGCACGTTAGATGCGTTGGGTAGCGACGTGCGTAAGCAGGGATTTCGGAGTGTCAGTATCCAATAGAGCACTAATAAATTAGTAATATAGAAATAGAATTACTATTAAATTGTTATAATACTGTGTGTGTTTTGTGTAAAACTAACGTTTAAATGTACCGCGTAAATGTTGATTGACTGGGATCACAACGTTCATCTGTTCACATTGTAGAGAACCGATTCCTTTAAGGTGGATGAATTTTTTTGTGTCAAAGCAACTTTGCTCGCCTAGAGAACTGGTATACGTTTAACGTTAAAGTTCCCTTTTCTATTCCTTGGACAATTATTTTGAATATTAGGAAGTGTGGCGGTAAGGCCAAGGGAGGCCCGAGGGAAAGATAGAAAAGTTTTGCGTACGCTTAGCAGTTTATGAGCATTATTCGACTAACTGGTAATAATTTGGCATAGACCCGGTTGACATTTTAGTTAGTAATTGACATCAGGTTATATCGCGTTAAGCAGGGCGACAGTGTACATCAGCGCGGCGACCGAAGAAAGAAGACGTCGTGGACATTGGACATTTCTACATCCGGAACTCAACCGAGAAGTTTTCGAATGCGAGTAAAGACTTCAAGTAAGTCAAGAACTTCTAAATTGATTTGTACAGAAAGGATAATAATCGTAATAATAGTTAACATAAATGAGATCATTAAAAAGTGTTAATTCTAAATTATAAATAAATCTTTTATTTATTATTTGAAAACAAGGCTGATAATTTGTAGTTAATTGCAATTAATCAAGGAAATATTTAGTCAACAGAAATTTCAGAAATTGCTTGTTTTTACGGGCAAACCGTCCGCATGCGACAAGGTAAGCTATAGTACGTCGTATGTCGATACCCACGGGTAACAAAATATTAAAAGGAAAGTTAATAAAATCTTTGATTATAAAATAGGAACGTGATCAAAATGGAGCATCTGAAATATATAAAGAAAAATACTGAAATAAGTATTTACAGAATTAATTTTTACGCAGCTACATTTACAAGAACCATTTCAGTACATGACCTTATTGAAAAAACTAATTAAGAAGAACAAATTTCATTTGAAGGAAAAATCTCTATCTTCAATTTTGTAGTTGTAGGAAAACACCGAAAAAATGAAGATTTTGCAACTTTCGAAAATTTAGAGTTAATAGTGAACATTGGACCTAAGTCTTATTTATAAGATTTGTTTTAAAATATTTGGAGTCGTTTTTGAGAAAATTTTGAAAATGTCTCAAGAGCTTTACGTAAAGTACCCCTAAAACTTAAAGAATGTTTTTCAAAATCGCATAGCTTCGAGAGGAGTCTGAATGGGCAATGTTCATTTTGGAAAAGATCGTACAAATAGTTCAGGCGCTAGTGTTGTCCACAGACGGAAGGACGGAAGAACAGATGGACAGACGGACGAGCGGTCATTTTGAAAAAAAACACTTATTAGGAGACTTCAAATGTGTATTTCCGTTGAAACCTAAATCGTTTTTCCCCAGCATTACATAACGTCCATATATACGTTTGTATACGTGAAAGTAAAAATAGGGAGTCGTTTAAATAGGGCGGTCAAACGTTAGGAACCGTCAAGCATAATTATAATTTGCAGATTGTTAGTTACATTTTGAAAGAAAATAATTATCCCTTGCATTTCACTAACTATTGAGCACTCGCGCTGTTGTAAAACGTACAATGAAACATTTTTCATAGTTACTTGAAATGTTGCACTTCAGTAATGAATCCCTTTTAGGTATTCTTTTATTGATGCATCTTCGTTGTTTTGGAGAAACTGAGAATACCTTTTACGTGTGTTGAGTTGTGGGAGAAGAATGTGAGAGTAGAAGTGTGTCTGTTGTACATTTTACAACGCGTAAGTTTTTACGTTACATTTTTACAACTAGTCCTCTGAGAAATATTTGGGAAATAATTTCAGATTAAAATGTGACTAAAGAAGTTGTGGATATTGTCTTAATTTTGTGTTAATGTTCCTTTGTAAACAAATACATTAATTTCTTTTGTAAATAATAAACAATTTCTGGAGTATTTAATTGTTTCTGTAATGCAAATTTGGCATACAGTGTATTTTTTCAAACCAATATTTGAGTGCTAATTGTGGATCAACCATTCGAAATATTGAAGGAGTTTATTATACAAAATTTTCTTAACCCTTAGACTCGGGGTCTTTTCTGACTATTAGAGATAAATTACGTTTTGCAACGTCTGGAAATGGAATCTGGAATCTGGAAATTATTCGCATGAACTTCTTCTGTTAGATAGGCTATTTACGCCCAGTTTTACAAATTTTGCAATCTTTTCAGTTTTCTAAGTTTGTTTCTTTGTTGGAAATAATTTGACTTTTATGCGGTTGGAGTTAAAATGTCCACCTTTGACATCTAAATTACAATAAAAATTCTAAAAATGTGTCCATTTCCGTTTTGTAATATTATATTGCGGTTTCTGAGTGATAAATTAGGTATTTGTCTATTACGATTTGGTTTACCTGTTTTAAACATTCTCATGCTGGATAGACAGATAATGTTAAATAATAATATTTGTATAATAATGTTCGGTACATATTATGTACTATGAGGATATGTTAGAATTTTCTCTGGAAATAACATTATTTTGTGTTATTTATTAGAATATACTAGTAAATAAAGCAAATAATAGTTTTCTCAATTAATAATTCCAAAAAATATTCCTACTTCAAATACTTGTAAGTTATACTGTAAAAGGTTTGGGGTCAAAAAAGACCCCAAGCAGAGTCCATGTATTTGAGAAAGAGAGCAGAGTCGAAGGGTTAAAATTGACCTAAGAGCTTATTTATTATTTTCTCCCTGGACAGCTTGTATATTTATCAAATATTAATCAAAACTTTTTCTATATTTCACAAGTTCCTAGACATCTAACAAAACCTAGACTCTTCTCACTTGGGTAGAGGTGGCTTGGTTTTCTTTCAATTTCTGAGCGCATTGGAAATTAGTAAAATAGACACGCAAAATTCCTAGAGAAGTACTGAAGAAATAAAAAATTCTAACCGTTTTTGAGAAATTCCTGTTTATAGTATTTTTTTGCACATATTTCATTCAATATTGCACGAAAACTACTAAATTTTTCAAAAAATACACAAGACTTTAATGAAAGAACTAACTATGGTGAAAAAAATTACTTGAAGGAAAAATCTCTACCTTCAATTTTGTAATAGTAGGAATATGCCGTCAAAATTTCAAACATTTAAAATTTTCGAAAATTCAGAGTTAGCAGTGAAAAACGAACCTATGTCATATTATTACTCCGTACATACGTACGAATACGAGAAAGTAAAATGAGGTAATGAATTTGATGTAAAATCGAATCCAATTCGTGTCGAGTATACAGCTGTAAGCGAACACTATTACAACTGCTAGTAAGTCCACTACTACACAGACCTTTCCACTTTAATGCCGGACTGTAAAGAAGGAAAACGCGTGTGCTGCGATATTCCCAAACTCACGCTGCGAAACGCTCGTGGGATTCGCACGACGTGCCTGACAAGTGGCGTCATAAAAATTGCAGTGTTTCGCGACACAGATAAGGGCAGGTTACGTCGGCCGGCGAGATTTTTACGAGCGCACAGGGAGAAATAGAACGCCCAGACGAGGATGGCAACATTGTTACACGTCGCTCTATACTGACGAGTTTGTACTGGAACAGACAGTCCGACTTCGCATGCGCACGTTCATATGGTTTGAGACTGGAAACTAAAATTCAATATTTATTTTCCCTTTCCTTCACCTTGATTTGATTTTTCATCTTCCATTAGGGCTATAATGCTAGTGCCTTCCATTAGCGCTAATAACATGTCTTGTTAAACGAATATTAGTGAACTCCCAGCACAGCTGGTGGCATTCTAGATTATGGAACAATCTTCAAGGACACGATCAGCCCAGAACCTTTATCATAGTGTTATTAATACTATTATTACTGATTCATTTCCAGCACGTCAACTGCTATGGACATTTAATTACGTTTTTGTAAAGAATGTTTTTGGTGGTGGAGGTGGTAGTAATTCCTTCCCCGTTGGATGACCGCTGAACTATACGTCGGCTATTGGGGGATTCCCCTATCAGGTACCTCACTCCAGCGGGGCACCGCCCCAGTCAGAGAACTCTCTGGCCTCCCGATATTTCAGGAAGTGCAGTCCATGCATGGTGGAAAACCTTGGGTGAGTTCCTCCGGTGCATCGATTTTAGCTGGTTCTGTGCATCACCAGTTTGCGTCACGAACCACGTGACCACAACACGGGCACTTCGTTTGAAGAGCCACAGCAGAAGCTGGCCGCCATGTTGCATGGAGAGCGAGAAGTCTTGATAAACATTTTGGAAGTCGTACAAAGTAACAATTTTCAATAGTAACCAACCAAAACTAACTCGAAGGTACAGAAGATGCAATATTTAAAATAAATGCTTCATAAATATGTTTCACTGTATTGAAACGAGGTGAAAATTTCGGTATCTGGCTGCATTTAAAACCCCCGCTAATATTGTGACGCGAACTGGAGTCTGAAGCTCATTGGCTGAAGTCGGATACAATGCGCAAAAGACCCCCCCCCCCGTAAGTTCATGTACGTGTGTGAGAGTAAGGGGAGAGGATAGGACGAGGAAGAGAAAAGGAAGATCCTGTAGGGTCAGTGGTCCGTTTGTTAAGGCACTACTCCGGCATTCGCCTGGTACTGATCAGGGAAAGTAAGGGAAATTACCGGTCAGAACAATCGAACACTAGAATTCTCCTCTAGTCAGCGTTTGAAAAAACTATCTAGCAAGTGGCAAAAATCCGTTACTTTTGGGACTCGAACCATAGGAATTTCCGGACAGACTCGCTGCATAGACATCGACAATATTGGCTCTGTGCCAAACTCAGCCGGTTCTTTTATTATTGTTATGAGATTTACTATCTTATAGTAGCTTTATTTATATCATCTAAAGCGGGATGTCCATTTAACAAGACGTCAAGGGCCACAACCAAAACCTTTAATATGGTTGCGGGCCATATTTTCAACATTCGGACGATCCCCACGTGACCCCATATTGCTGATCTCGGCAGTTTTCCCTGCTCCTCTGAAAAGGGGAAAATGGAACCATACATGATATCAGGCAGTACCATGTACAACGCAGTGAAACACATTGGAATGATTTTGAACTTCTGAATTTACTAGAAAAATCCTTAAATCTAAGCTTCAACTATTTTTACATCATGGGGTTGTTGATCCTGACAGGGCGCGTGCGCTAGGCACGCAATGTTCTCGTCCGACATGCATGCACGGGACTTTCACTTTTGCCTAATGACCTTTTGCGGGCCCCGATAAATGGCACTGCGGGCCGCCTGATGGACAGCGCTGATCTAATGTGATCTTTTATTGCTATTTTATACACAAAAATTGGGCAGTATTATCACGTCTTACTTTGAAAACATATTAACGAATGCGTTTCATACCTGTAACGCATTTGTTAATAACTGTTATATCCGTTATAACTGTTCGTAATTAACTGTTGTAATGGAAGAAAGATCTGTTTGGTGTATTTATAATTACCCATATTATATTTTGTCTACGGTATAGGTTTCTCCTCGCCTTCACCATTGTTAGGATCGTCTTTGTTTAATATTTTTTTCGTACAGAGCCTTTGCATTTCCCTAGCCAAGCAATCTTGGAAATAAATTCGCCCCAATTTGAGCTCGTCTCAAATCCCAGTGCACGATGCGATCGCTGGCTGAAGCTGTCCGGTCATAGTACGACCGCGCGGGAGCCGTTCATAGGTAGGTCGCCATAAGCGGCGGTCAACAAGTCAGCGGTTCCCGTGACGTCAGACAGGTGTCCGCGGTCTCAATACATTACTCATTATTTTGAACGAAGTTCCACAGAAAACTAACCTGTAAATTAGTCTTTGATGAGCAATCTTATTACACAAATTAAAGAATTTACTTTTGGAATTTTTTGGAGTCTATTAAAAATGGAAATCATCCCCATAGCATACAACTACTAGTACTACAATCTGTAGATTGACAAGAGCATTACACTACGCACTGACGAGCAGCTCTTGCGGCCGGTGAAAATGAAATATTCACCGGCGTTCGATTCGTACGGCGGAACAAAACACGTTTTCTGCTCGAGACAACTGACAGGCGGCGGCGGAGCCAGCGATGCGCGGTGCGATTGCGCAGTGGTGGGTTCGACGATGCGGACGCACCACGCAATGGATCGCGGGAGGGAGGGAGGGAGACAGAGAGCGGACGCTAACGAGAACGAGAAACAGAATGAGGATCGACAGGGTGTTAATGGCATGAAAATATTGAAAATACAATTCGTTTACGTACTATTGAGAAACCTTTCGATGTCGAGAATTTGATGGAAGTTCATGTTTAGGGTACATGATAAAAAGAGAATTTTTTTCCCAAATATCTGTGCTTACATCTGTCCGTCCACCCGTCTGTCCGCCAGTTCGTCTGTCAGCCTGTCTGACTGTAAACAAACGTATACGGAATTTTCACCCAAATTAATATTCTGATGTCAATATATCTGATATCACTGTTCCTTGAATTTTAAATGGATTTTTAATGGGGGGGGGGGGTACTTTACGTGAATCCTCTACGCCATTTTTTAAATATTGTCGAAGAAAGCTGGAACTTTTTTCAACTTTTTGTTCAAGTAAATTAAAATATCTTTCAAACTGGCATAGGCCCAATTTTCCGTAAAACCCTTGTATTCTCTAAAATTACATTATATTATTATTTATCCATTCCTACGAACTCGCGACTCCTGTCGTACAACCACAGATGCTTCATCCTTTACTAGGCTTGGGTCTTGAGAGTTAGACAACTTTGTTTAGACAACATATACCACATACAATTTTACTTTTTACTCCTTTTGTTACTTTTCCTACTTTTTAATAATTTTTTTCTCCTTTTGGATAATCTACCCAATAAAAAAAAGAAATGAAAAGTGAATGAGGGGGAATGAAAGATCTTATGATTTTGTACATTGAGAAAACATTTTTCGAAAATAAATTATACAAAACCAACGAATCCAAAGAATGTTTAGTACTTCTCGCGGAACATTAGCGCAAGTGTGAATTCGGACTTATGTAAATTGAGGACCGAATTATCCCTCCATCTTTATCACGAAATTTACTTTCTAAATCTATATGTAAATTGAGAACCAAACCAACCCAGGTAAGGAAAAGGATGTTTACGCAGGTAAGCGCGTTAATAGGGCCGCCACCACCGCGCTTTGGTCCAGCTTTTCCTGGTACCTTATTGAAAATTTAGACCAGCTCCTGTATCAAAATGAAAAGCAAAGAAATCACTAGAAGAGTGTCCAAATTTCATGTTCGCCGTTAAATAGCTGAGGAAAAAACCAGTTGAGAAAAAGGAAGAATCTAAAAATGCCAAGACAGTAGAAATCATTTAATCAACGAATGATTCAAATGAATGAAATCCAACTTAAATCAAACTACATTTCGAAAGAAAAATGCCAGTCCTAAATCTGGAAAATTGAGAAGGGAGTTGTGTTTTTAATCAAATGGCGATGAAAATGTTCTTCGAAACTAAAGTGTCACCTTCCCCTTTTACCTGAAAGGGAAGAGGTAGCCGGTCCCCAATTCTTATTTTCCTCGTGGTCCCCAATTCACATACGCCGGTGAATCCGAGTCCCCGCTGTCAAAGCAGCCTGGCGTCGGACGCGGCGGGCAGTGGAGCTCTCACGCGCGGGGACTGCGCGCCACGAGCGGACGCGATTGGAGGCGCCACCGCTTTATTAGCCAGCCACACGACCCCTCCCCTCTCTCACTCACTCATTCGCTTTCTCTCCTCACTCGCTCTCGCTCTGTCTGTCACACGCGCGCTCTTTGCTCGCGGTCTCTAACGCTCGTTTTTCTCTCTCTCACTCGCATTCTATCTCTCTCTCTCTCTCCCGCGCGCGCGTTCTCTCTCTCTTTCTCTCACTCTCTCACCCTTCTCTAGCGTTCTCACTCTCCCGCTCGTTCTCTCTCTCTCTCTCTCTCTCTCTCTCTCTCACTCCCGCGAGCGCGTTCTCTCTCAGTCTCTTTCTCTCGCTTTCGCAGTCTCTCACCCTTTGCTCGCGTTCTCACTCTCGCGCTCGTTCTCTCTCTCTCCATCTCCCTCTCTCCATCTCTCTCTCGCTCTATTTCTTCGCGCTTGTTCTTTCTCGCGTTTTTTCTCTCTCATTCTGTCTTTCTGTCTCACTTTCTCTCTCTCACTCTCTTGCTCGTCCTCTTTCGCTTTCTCTCCTTCCCTCTCCCATTCTTTCTCACCCTCTCTCTCTCTCTCTCTCTCTCTCTCTCTCTCTGTGGTATTGACACAGATGCCTGCCCTCGTGCACACACAGTTGAGGCAGCGTTTCTAATGCTGGGAATTACCACAATAAAGGCTGCATCACGTCCCGTTGTTCGGTCGCTTTGTCCTGCTCTTGCTCTCTTCCTTTCCCGAAGTATAAGGGCCTATATGTTCAGAGTGCATCCGTATCCGATCACCTTTTGGTATTTTTTTTCTCAATAAATCCGACACACTCGTGATATTCTGTACAATGTGAACTCTTCGAGATTGTATGCCATGTGAAGCTTCTGAAATGCAGAGAAGGAATGAATAACCTTCATAATTTAGAGAAATAAAAATATCACTATCAATGTTCGAGTTTTTTAAAATACATTTCAAGGAACGTATGTACAAGTATGTATGAATTTGGCAAACATACAATAATCGAAACCAGCTAACGGAGTTCCAATGCTTGTTTTTACTTTATTAACCATGCTTTCGGGGTAAGGGAGACATGTGACGTACTCCTATCACCCTCTATTGCTTAGTTGGCTTCCCTGAGCGTTCTTTCGCCACAGTGCTACAGAAACTGAGACGATTAGTATTACAAAGCTACAGTTTCAATTTTGACCCCGTCGGGAATCGAACCTGCAAAGCGCCTGCACGTGCAAAGTGCAAAGCGTTCACCCAAGTTAACATTCAATTATTTACGGGCTACTTGCTGAAGAAATCATGGCACGCAGTTTATAACGCAGCTGACACAAATCAAAAATATAATTAATTTTTCTCAAAGCTTTAATTTCACTTTAACGCGTGCTTTCCTCTTAAAAAGAGAAAATTAAACATTTCACAGAAAAGTAATACTTGGATCACACAAGGAATTACAACATCGTGTAACCACAAACGTACGTTTTACTGTATTTCTAAACATCGTGACGTATCACCCGGTTTCCCTGTCTACTTCCGAGAATACAAAAGAACTTTAAGAAGAGTAATAGTTCAGGTAAAAATTATGAAAAAAAATTCAGGATATTTTGAACGCTATTAACAAAATTCATGCAGTATAGAATATTGGGAAAAAATACAACCACATCACCTCGATACCTTGTAGAGATTGTTGTTTTAAAGGATAATGAAAGCGAAGCAAATAATCCAAAAAAAGTTGCAAATCTCTTCAACCAACACTTTTCTCGAATTGCGGCTATCTCACAAAGGAACTAAAACCACAAAATTCAATATCATACGCTTCCCAAAAAATTTCCGATACGATGTTTATTTCTGAAATTTCAGCCAACGAAATCCTCAGAATAGTCAGTGAACTAAAAAATACATTTTCATCTGGTTTGTGCTGCACAAATGCTGAGATGGCCCCTTGTTTTTCTTCTGAACGTAAATGTAGCTTTACTATGCGCAAGTTTTATTGAGCTCTCCTTTTGCTTGTTGTGGTAGGAGTAGAGTTGAGGGTGAGTTAATATATTGTTAGCAATGCATAAAAATCAAATCTGCAATTCGTTTATCGTTGCAAATATTTTTTCTATAACTCGGAAACGAAAATGTCTAGCATTTCAAATGTTACTAATCTCGCGCTTTTGAAAATTGTATTATTATTAAATATTATTATTATTATTATTATTATTATTATTACTATTATTATTATTGTTTTTACTTTCATTCATCTTTCAACTATCGTTAAAATGTTGGGATGGGATTCTAGTACTCAAGAAAACGTGCGCAGATAATCTCTTCTCGCCCATACGTCATACACAGTTTTTACTGGTTTTTGACCAACTAAATCAAATAAATCAAAATATCAAAGCTAGCACGCTATATATGAATAACCCTAGGAGTTGTGTTAAATTGATCTTATATCTTATATCAAACGTTTCAGCAAGTTAACCAGCGTTACGGTCAAGTTCAGAAAGAGAGTTCTATGTTATAAAAAATAAACAATAATTGCACTCTCAGTGTTAACTCGTTAGATTTAGCGTTATTGAAATATTGTATAACACTAACCAACAACAGTGATTGACTCTATACACTTATGTATTAACATGTATAAAGCAGCATTGAACCAGCTTTACGCCAGGCCGTAAATACAATTACTGTTTCTAACACAAGAACATTAAATTCCAATAATTAAATATTTATTTTTAATACTGTACAGTGAATGGTGCAGCATCCAATAAACATTTTAGACATTTTACACTCAAATATTTTTATTCATGACAAATTTCAAAGTCAATATTTGGAACTCTCTGTGTGTAGGTTAATGTGAAATGGATTCCGTGTACGTTTCTTACATGATTTGTGAGATTTCATTGCAGTGCATCTTTAAAGAAAATTGAGAAACACTCCACCAAAATACACTGATCTAAAGTAATAACGTCAGTTGCGCAACCACCTCAGTTTGCAAACTGCCCTTCAAGTCAAACAGAAATTACAGCGAAGCCGTAGAAGGTAGAAACTCGTCTGAACTTCGCGAAAGCCTGAAGAGAGCTTTCATGTGCCTTGACGCTCGACTAAGGGAACGCCAGGGGCAAGGGAGTGAGATTGAGGGGGGGGGGGCTTGCGTGGTACAGTGTGCAGATCGCGTGTTGGCGTGTTTTCATCGTCAGTTCGCAACTCTCCGGGTTACTTCCCTTCTTTTATCAGATTGGACGTCGCGTCAGTTCTCGACAATTTGTAGCCCGCAGACTTCCGAAGTAGCAAGTACCCGAGAACACTGTCTTATCAAGTAGTAGGTCTGTCTATTTCTAATGAAACGTCCTCGGAAATAACTTGATGATGTTTAAAACTTGAAATAACTTGATGATGTTTAAAAGGAAAGCTAGTAAACGTTGCAAGACGTCGCATTTTTGTTTCTCTTACAGAAATAAAAACGTTATTCTCGAAAATACAAGTGTTTCAAGTCAAATCGCGGTCAACTTAAGCAATATTTTGATCGATTTTTTCCCTTCAAAATGATAGGAAAACGTGGAGACTAAATATACTATTTATTTTCAAAACTGTTTGCTGATGGTTGTTGATTGGAAAATTAAATCAGAGAAGCTTATTATTGCTTTATATTTGGTGTACATATTATTTTAGAGGGTTATACATATTATTTTTTACTTCATCGCCACGTACATTTAAGCTAGAAAAATATACATTTTCACTTTTAAGATTTAAAAAGACAAATATGTTTGAAGACAAGAAAAGATAAAATTTATGATCTTCGACAAATTGTAAAACTACCAAGATTTTGATATCATTAAAAAAATGGATAAAAAAGATCAGATGGTAAAGCGTTCCGCACCTGATTAAGGCATGTGTGTTTCATTTCCATTAATACCTGATATTACAGTATTAGCGCCAAAAACTTAATAAACTTTTGGTAATAAAGATTAATTCAATCCAATTTTTAAAAATGCTTCTTTCAAAATCATATACTCTCTTACGTAATAACTCGAGCAATTTCATCTTTAAAAAATGTATATTTCATCAACTATTCAATTCAATGGACCTAACATGCTAAAATTATTTTTTTACATTTTAAGCAAATATCGTTTGAAGATATACTACTTTTTATCTTAATGTACTTCTAATAATATTCTTTTCTTTTTTGTTAACTAATTGACTCTCTTCCCGATTACTTGCATACACTTTTCTTCAATTATTCATGTTTGTCTACTTATCATTTCATTAATAGGTATAATATCTTAAATTAGAATTAAGAATTAGATAATAAATATGATACTCGCTAATGATACTATACAATATGATACTCGGTAATGAGAAGGGTGGGATCTACAACCAAGGCGAGGAAGCCCTGGTCTTGGCAATTAATTGAGAGGCACACACTTAACTTATTTATCATACATATTTGTTACATTAAATATGTATTTATATACATTAAATATGTACAAAGAACTTGGCCATATTATTGGGGCTGATTGCCCTATGAAACGTAATATCCTAATGTGTTCATTCTTCACCCTGATGCTGCAGCACGTATCTGCCATGGCGTTGTCTGTGACAGGTGTCATGTCGGACGTGTCGCCAAGAAGTCGAATGATAAAGAAGTACGTTCCTAGGGGGCCATGGGGATTATATGAGCTTGGTTCACGTGTCATACGTGCTGAAGAGCAGGCCGTCCACCAAACCTTGCGCAAAACCACTGCGTCCCAGGGAGTGCCCAAGCCTGTTTCTGATGACCGCAGTCCATTCCTGTAAGCTGCTGAGTCAAGGCGCCAGCGAGTCGCGCCACAAACCGTCAGCACTGCGCACCCAGAGGCCTACGTGACCCGAACAGCTCATACTGATGGCGTTCAATGAATATATTTTCAATTTTCTTTATGGAACAATGCTATATGTCACTGTAAACCGTTATGCGAGACATTTTATTAACAATACACTGCCATTAACGTACGTTAAAATGTATTTCGTTGATTCAGGAAATTACCAATAACGTTTCTGTTATTAAATATATAATTAATTATTAATAAATAAACATGGATGTATGAAACCATGTTAGTTGATGTGTTTGTTCCACAATACATCACGAAATTTTATTAGAAACGAAGCAATTTGCGGTGAATCTCGGCAGGACGTTGCCGGGGGACGCGGGGACAAGGAGGGCAGGCCGTGCGATCCGAACGGGCAGAAGGTGGAAAGCGGACAGCGTGTCCACTGCAAGCAGAGCGCGCGATGCGGGCTGAATGCGACAGGGGGGGGGTGAGAGTGGGAAGTGGGGAAAATGGGCAGAGGGGGAGACAATAGGAGTGGGACGGTGAGGAAACATACCGAGAGCGAAGTACGAAGGCCGGTGGAAGAGGTAGTTTAATAGATAATTGCTAATATGAAATGCTAGTGCTAAGGTTGCTACGTTATAAATTCTTAGACCACTCACCACTCTTGTAAAGGATTATGAGAAATTAAAAAAAAGATGATTGTTATAAATAAATAAATAAATACCCGAGCAATATCAGGTTTAGTTTAGCATATACAAAAATTCGTGAAATAAATGAACTTCCTTGGAAAAACGAATTGATTATTGATTATTACGCGTTTCCGGGTCATTATTCCCGTAAGTGTAGCTCATGTTCTAACCAAGGGAGATGGCGGTAATCATTACTTTTGAACGCTGAGATCCGGCACCGATCTACACCACGGTGTTTCCCTATCCAGGTATCTCCCATCAGTAGGGTATCACCGCTGGTGGTAGCTCTGATCTCCCGACATCTTTGGTAGTGTAGGGCAAGTAAGTGTGTGTGTGTGTGTGTGTGTGTGTGTGTGCGTAAAGGAGGATAGAATTGATCAAGGAAGAGGTCGATCGTAGAAATAGCGGAAAACTATCGATCAAAGAAGCCGGCTGTTGGAATTCGTCTCCGGACAGCGGTTGAATTCGACATAGCTATGTAGCGAGTGTCGAAAATCCTGCCACTATTGGGATTCGGACACTAGGACATCCGGGTCAGAGGCGCTGCTGTGACATCAGTTCACGCTCAGAATCACATTCGAAACATAGCCCTGAAGCTGTCGCATGAGTGAGTATTTCGGGTTCTGGGAATGTGGACTTCTTTGGGCATTAGTTCCGTGAGTGAAGAGCATGTAATATCCTTTGTGGAGAACCTGCTCAGATGACACGTCGTTTTCCTTCAAGTCGTCTTGTGAGGTTTTCCCTCGCCCTTACTCTGCTGGGAACCAACGCAGCAGGGACAAGCTCGAAACTCCCGATATGTGTGATTGTGTAGTGTATGGAAATTTAAGTGTGTATATGGGGCAGACAAATTGATTTTTTTCCGACAACAGTGCGCTCTAGCGGCAGCAGTTCATAATAATCCAGTGGTAGAAGTTGAAGGATGAACAACAAAAGTTGAAGGAATTACAAAAACATGATTTTCTGAAAAACGGATCCAATTTTTTCTTTAAACTTTTGGTAGGGTTACTGCTAAATGCACTCTATAAGATGATACAAACGCCAAATTGCTCTATTCTTTTTTTTTCTTCAAAAATTACACAAATTTAATGTTTTTACTTGTATCTAAAGTCGTTAATATTTACATTAGCAGCAAGTTGTTCACATAATGGTATTTATGAGTACATGTACTTTCAATAATGTTAGGTGAAGTTTCTCGAAAACTCAACAGTTTTCGGTTAAAACAAGCTCAAAATTCCGCATTTTCAGAAACGCTCAAACGCCATTTTCTCAGAAAATTTTCTCAGAACATTTTCTCCACAGATAGAGTAAGGAATGCTTAAAACGCCATTTTATCACAGCTCTTGTAGATAAGCTGTGAATATTTAAAAACTGAACCTGCATCTAAGTAAAGTTCTCCTACCTTATTTGAAAGAAGATTACTCATGATTAACAATACAAAAGTATTTTATTACATTGTTTGCACCTTTCCTCTTTTCATTAGCGAATTCACTCATTTTCGCTTTCTTTCTACGCGCCGATTCCCTCAAATACACTCCAACATATACGGCGGAATATAACTGCGGTCACCGGTCAACTTACAACTTTTCCCACAATATGTAACTTTGAGCGTGGCTAGTCTGTCCCATACTCATTTGTAAGGTTATAAGAGGAGATAAAGAAGTCTCCATGCATTCGTGGCCCATTTATACAGTAAGTACAATACCTAAGTATTTATTTATACCTAACCCTTTATAATTAATATGTTAGGCATAGAATTTTTAAAAAATATTATGCCATCACATATTATTCAGCCGACCTGGATGGCCGACGTGGCTAAGAGCGAGTACCGACTCAGCGCTTCGGTCCGAAGGGGCGCGGGTTCGAGTCCCGCCTTGAGCATGGTTGTTTGTCCCTTGACTTTGTATGTGTTGTCGCGGAGGGCCTCGCGTTCTGCTGACCCCAGATCAGAGGAGCCCGCAAGTGTGTTGGTCTAGTGTATGGACGAATATGCGTCCCATCGGGACGTAAAGGGTAACCGGCTGTTGGCTGAATAAAAGCCAAGGCCTCGTGAACAGGAGCATGATACGACGCCGGAAGGGGAAGAGGCATGGTCCCGTGTAACGAAAGAAACAAGATATGAGGTGGGAAGTGTAATCATGTAAAATTATTAGTATTCATTCTCTTTCGATCGCCAGCAGTGGATGGAGACACATCAGCGGGTACGGTACGATCGCGACATTATTTCAGAAAGAGGGAAGTGTGTAATACGGAATTGGGTTCGATAGTCGCCAGGTAACTGACGAGTCCAACATTCGCCAGGTAACTGACGGACAAAAACACGAATAACTACCGATCGGATCAGCTGTCTGACAGAATTCTCCTCCAGACAGAGGTTAAATTCAATTCTGCCTAGTTAATTAACTAGTGTTGAAAATTTGGTACTCGTAGAGGCCCTGCAGAGGTAACAAAAGTGGCCACTCTTCTCCGGCGGTTTAGTGTCGGTTTAAACCTCCAGCCGGCTCAGCCAGTTTAAACTCTCGGTGAGCGCTACGGTCTCTCTGCAGCTCCGTGCCGGCCGGCGGGGCAGTGACGGCGCAGTTGCCAACCGGAATTAAAGTGAGGCGCTTCGGCCGTTGAAGGGCTACAGGGAATTAAGGCCCGGAAGGGCCGGCCCTCGGGATAATTAAAGCCCGGAGGAGAGAGAGAAGCGCCCGCGCCGGCGGATAACGCAGTGGTCAGCACCGCGACGCAACCCACGGGCGCGGCGGCCCCAACAGCTCGCCTTCGTGGATTGATTGGTTAGTGATTCCCGGAGCGGCAACTGCTATGGTCATTAATCCCGTTAGTGTGATTGTTTTGATCGTGGGAGATGACGGTGATCTTCCTCCGCTGGACGGCGATTTCCGTCGCAAACCTACACGTGGGCAAGCGGGGATTCCCCCAGCCAGGAATCTTCTATCTGCCGAGACAAGTTCTAAGCTCCTGACTGGTCTTCCGGCACGTGTCGTAGTCAAGTGATTGTGAGTGTAACTGTTAGTATATGAGTGATGAGAAGACAAGGAAGATGTAGGAAAGATCGCGCGCGGCCCGTGGTCTGTTTGTTAGGGTACTGCTCCGGCAATCGCCTGGGGTTGATCGGAGAAACCACGAAAATGTTCCGATCAGAGCAGCCAGCCGCTAGAAATCTCCAGACAGCGGCTGAATTCGACCTAGCTGACAAGCTAGTGAACAAAATCCTACCACCGTCGGGACTAGAACCCCAAAATTTCCCGGTCAGAGCCCCTGCAGTGACATCAGTTGACACCCGGAGCCTTGCCTGGAGCAGCGCGCGTGATTCACAAGGCGTATTTGTATGTAAACAACATGATCGATTGTAAATTACACATTGGAATGTAGAAGTGATAGAAGTTAAGTGAAGTGCCGTTTTCACACTAACATCCAGGCATATTTTACACACTAACGGCGATACCATTGATCCTGGAAAAAAATATGGGACACAAAATGTAGGCAATTTTATCCTCTTTCATTTCATATTTGGCTAATATTTACGAAAAATGATAGTTTTTAAGTTCTATTGAGATAAAGAAGGATAATTCCCGCTTTTTCGAGTGTTTCCCTTGTATCACCAAAGAATATAGCCGAATAAGGTGGTGAAAAGTGCCCCCAAACCAAATCGATAATCGCAATGCTCATATGAAAGAGAATATAAAATGCAGAAGATTCCCCAAAAATCAGCCTCGTAGGGCAATCTGTTCCATAGATACAACGAGAAACTGTCTTTCATGTTTTATATTCTGCCTTGGTCCCTTTATTTTTGAGCGTTTGTTATAAAAAAACAATCAACTGTTTTTCTATAACATATAACTTTTCGCTATTTGCCCTTTTTGAGCACCATTTGACTGGCTTGTGCTGAGAGGTTATGTGCAGTCGTTGCACATCAGTCAACCCGCGAATATCTACAGCATAATGAAACGAATTTGAGACTGAAATGGTATGTTGGGCTTACGATATGTGGAAATTAAGCTCATCAGTTGACACATAAATTAACAAATTTGCTACATTAGTATAACATAGATTATTAATTTCCTAAACTTTACAGAAATGGCATTATAAGTTCAGTCAACTCTTCGATAAAAATTGCATAAACGCTTCATTGAGATTCGTAACCAGAAGGGAAAAATGCATTAAAATCAACCACTTAAATTTAACAGCTTTTCAAAAATGTATGTAACTATGTGAAATGAAAATGAAGAATATAATTTAATTTACTCCTAACATTGACTAATTATTTTTTTTATCACAGGGAAATAAAACCTTCCAAATATTCCATCCCTCAATTAAAATTTTATCAATATTTTTATAAGATACAAGACATGTTTACAGTACATTCTGACTTCTCACAGTCCTGATTTTTATTTAAGTGAGGAAATACGAGGGTTGGGACAGAAGTTATGGCAACTATTGTTTTCTAAAAGATGTTATCGAATCACCCAATTTTATTTGCCACTTAAAAGAAATGCTTTTCCATTGAGTGTTCACAACAACAGATGGCTATGTAAGCGTCTCTATTAGCACAGAGAGCAATGTGAAATCAGTTGTCTGACAACTGCCATGCGAAATTAATGTAACCATTTCGAGCAGTTTCCAAACACCAAGATAATCGTTCTCCAAGGCAGAAACGATTGAGAATGTCACTGAAACTTGGTGGAAACTATTGAGAATAATGCCTTTCCACACACGACAGTCGCGAGATGGGCAGGAGAGTTTCTGTGAGGACGCATAGCAACCAGTGATCAGCAACGTACGTGATGGCCTGTGAGTATACGGACGATGTGACATGTGCGGGAGTCGAGCATCTGGCTAATCGAGCCCTTAGAACGGGTAACGCTTTTGGAATGTTGTGAACTCGTATATGCCTTTAGAACGGGTATGTAGGCCTAAAGCTTATAATGATGTGAACTCGTATATGCCTTTAGAACGGGTATGTAGACCTAAAGCTTATAATGATGTGAACTCGTATATGCCTTTAGAACGGGTATGTAGGCCTAAAGCTTATAATGATGTGAACTCGTATATGCCTTTAGAACGGGTATTGTGACCATCCGTTTCCCCCGAAGCCTCGGAAAGCGGGTCACATTAATGTCCTGAACAAGAGACCAGCTGTTTGAACGCGCGCCAACGCGGAATGATATGAGAAGGTAACAATTACCTAAAGAGATCAATAGAGATCGTCACGTTAGATCGGGCGAGCCCTGTAGTTGACGGAGAAAAAGTCGTTCTTTCTCTAGACAACAGCGGACCAGTTCGGACGTGCCGACCACAAGACGGGAACTTGTGCTGCAACGGACTACAGGAAGGCATTCTATGAAAAGCTCTTCAAGAAGACTAGAAGAGGTAATTATCTCCTTACAATTGATATAAACGTATTCTCAAAGAAAGAGACGAAGTGAAACATTTTAATTTTGCAATTTGAGAAGTGATAAGAGAAGTAATGAATAGGCATGAACTAACCAATGAATTCGTTTCTTTTATTTTCAGTTTATTTTTTTTTCTCTCGTTAATTTCGTTTATCGTCGTAATAGTGGCTCTTGTAAATCTGTAGTGCTCAATTTAAAAGAATTCGTCGCCAATACAATTCTATCTGAGCATACGAAAAGAGTTTCAACTGAATACGAGACGGTGGGCACGCGCTGGTGAACAACGAGACTTCGACGGAAGAGCGAGCAGTTCTGTGGAGGGGACGGCGTCCTCAGACCGAGGTTGGTTACTTCAAGGCCGCGCCGCTGAGAGCTTCGCGTCGCACCCGAGAAGCTAAAACGTAAGGTCGTGCCTAGCGAACAGTTTCTAGATATTGGAAGGAAAGTTTAGGTTGCAATCTTGGCGTAGAAAAGAGGGGGGAGACGTATTTGTCATACTTAACGATAAGAAAAGTATAATTACAATTTCTTTCCACCCCTAGCACGCGAGTAAAGAATCAACCTTTCCTTTCAAAAGAAAATTGGAAATGTACAGTTATAACTGGTAAAACTAGAAAATGAAGGAGTAATCAGTTACAGATATTCTCAGAATTGTTTTGTTGAAAGAGAGAGAGTAATTTATTACGGACAAGATCAATTCAGAATTGTCAGACTTGATTTTTAAGTAGAATTTGTTAATTTGTAAAAAGTAAACATTTCTAAACCTTTCTCATGATTGAAGAAAGTAGTAACTGAAATTGAATGTTCAGAGAGAGAGTAAGAAACCTTGTATATAGTGACTAGTGTGTTTTGTGTTTTTTTTCCTTTCAGCATTTTATGATCAGTGTGTATTTAAATTATCTTCTGATTGGTTCGTGTAATTGTAATAACAGCAAAACTTTTATAGAATATATTTGAGTGTGTGAAAAGTGATTCTCCTTGTGTTTTTAAGTAATTGCATCCAATCCACAACGTTCTGCACGACCCTGAACCCCGCCATTCTTCTTATAAATTTTTTTTTGTTTGCGTCCACCCAGAAAACCCCCATTCTGAGCTAGTCGGACGGGTGGGTCGCATTATGTAGGCCTAAAGCTTATAATGATGTGAACTCGTATATGCCTTTAGAACGGGTATGTAGACCTAAAGCTTGTAATGTTGTGAACTCATATATGCCTTTAGAACGGGTATGTAGGTCTAAAGCTTATAATGTTGTGAACTCGTATATGCCTTTAGAACGGGTATGTAGGCCTAAAGCTTATAATGTTGTGAACTCGTATATGCCTTTAGAACGGGTATGTATGCCTAAAGCTTGTAATGTTGTGAACTCGTATATGCCTTTAGAACGGGTATGTAGGCCTAAAGCTTATAATGTTGTGAACTCGTATATGCCTTTAGAACGGGTATGTAGGCCTAAAGCTTGTAATGTTGTGAACTCGTATATGACTTTAGAACGGGTATGTAGGCCTAAAGCTTATAATGATGTGAACTCGTATATGCCTTTAGAACGGGTATGTAGGCCTAAAGCTTGTAATGTTGTGAACTCGTATATGCCTTTATAACGCGTATGTAGGCCTAAAGCTTGTAATGTTGTGAACTTGTACACGCTGTAATGCTTTGGAACATGAAACCAGTAGTCATTTCTCAAATTACTTAATAAATATGGGAAACCCAATTTTGGTGTTTCATTAAATGTCCCTACACTTAGTTGATACCTTGTTTTTTCATGTGTATATTTCCCATTTTCTACTCGTCTCGTATTCTTACAAAAAAAGTAGTTGCCATGACGTATGTCCCAAAACTCGAATATCAAAAAAATAGTTTTGTTACTAGCACGAATTTCAAGAACAAAAGTTCACAAAACTTTTAACTCCTTTTGGGCGTGAAATCAACGAATCCACTCACAATAAAAGTTCTGCATTAAAATGAAAATTTTTGAGATGCCATTTTTCTCGGGCTTCGACGAAATGTTAAAAAATGGAAAAGAAAAAAATACCTTAAAAAACTAGCAGTATTCGCCAATCGCTGGTCTTGCCATCACCCTAATAGTTACGGAAAGAGAGTCCATCTGTAAGATCTGTCTCGCAACAGAAGTTGGCTGGCTCGCAGCCAGACGCCCTTCCCACGCAGTTGGAAGAAAGTGCCGGGAACAGAATGTGACACTCATTTTTCTACATCAACCCGCAATGCGTCGTCAAGAGATGTTTTATCCCTCCATTAGAGCACTTCAAATCTCGCAAAAAAGTGATCCATTAAAAGAGTTCTCTCTACAAAGAGAATTGAAAGGATGACGATATTATCAGAAAGGGTTCTAACTTTTTTTTTTCATTGACCATATCTGTTCGCTAGAATACCAAAACCTTATATTTTCTTTATGGCACATAGTGTTGAATACCTATTAAATTCGACAGATAATTTGCACAGGGACAGGTTGCACGAATATTATTCTAAGTTAATAAAAAGTGGTTTATACGATTAATTTACAATGCTACGTTTTATTGCATGAATACTTGTTTCGAAAACGAGCAACGTTAAGAGCGAGTTTTCTAATTTGAACGAATGTAATAAAGCAACATTACCAACCAGTTGCTTGCACTATTTTCATTACAGCATTATAAATTTATTAGAAAATCAAACTTAATTTTGTAAAACACCTTTCTTTTAACGTCTCAGGTATATTACATCTATTCGATTCTCTCGCTGCGATTGGCTGAATATGTGATGACGCAGTCAGTCGTGCCGGAAAATGCTAATTCGTCATTATTTGTGACCGATTTCGAACAATTTGTTGCAATGAATAGTTTAAGAAGTGGATGGTCTTTCATAATGCTGCTACAAGAAAAATATATTAATAAACAGTACGTATCATTATAAACGTACCAGATGCCTTGCCACCACTGCCATTTGCATTGCCACCCCATCATTTCCGCCCTCAGCCTAATGGTGCCGCCGTACCCGGCGTCCCATGCTACTCTGTTCATTTTATACCCCATTTGCTTCTACCATCCCTACCTTCTCAGCCATCCCCTTCATCGCCGCCACGCCTGACATCATAGCCATCTTCCTTACCCCTATCATTCTTAAAATTTCGGCCTTCCCGTATTTCCCCACCACACCACTAGTCTCGTCATCCCGACCTCTATCAAGAATCCTTCTCCACCATCATCACCACATTCTCCTTCAACACCGCCTTGTCTGCCATCACTTCTTCCTCCGCCGTCGCTTTTTCCTCCGCCATTACTTCGTCCTCCGACATCACTTCCACCTCCACCATCGCTTCCACCTCCGGCATCACTTTCACCTTCATCACTTCCTCTTCCGCCATCACTTCCACATCCTCCAACATCACCTCACAGGTCATCCCAGCTTTGTCCACCAACGTCATCATTCCCATCATTGTCAATTTCTCTGCCAAACCTCAGATATCCCCGCCTCCTGTCCTTCCCGTCCCTCGACGAGACCCCGCCACCTCCAGCGCTGCCAGGCGGTAGCTCAGTGCATCAACTGATGTCACTGCAGCGCCTCTAACCGGGAGGTCCTAGGTTCGAGTCCTGACGGCGGCAGGATTTTCGACACTAGCTTTTCAGCTAGGTCGAATTCAGCGGCTGTCTGGAGGAGAATTCTAGCGGCCGGCTGCTCTGATCGGTAGTTTTCCGTGGTTTCTCCGATCAACACCAGGCGAATGCCGGAGCAGTACCCTACCAAACGGGCCACGGACCGCGCGCGATCTGTCCTTCCTCTTCCTTGTCCTATCCTCTCCCCTTACACACACTTACACTAACATGCACTACACTACCACATATTCCGGGAGACCGGTCGGGAGCTTAGAGCTTGTCCCGACTGGGGCGGTGCCCCGTTGGTGGGAGAGTCCTGGTTAGGGGGAAACCCCACTAGCCGACGGTAGGTCGGCGCCGGATCTCGCCATCCAGCGGGGAAAGATCACCGCCATCTCCCGAGAAAAATAACATGCAATACACTAACGGGACTAATGACCGAAGTAGTTGACGCGCCCGGAAACACGAAAAAATCAATCAATCAATCCAGCGCTGCCAGCCTCCAGCGATTGTTTCCGGAGCGCTCCTGCGGGCGGCGCCGCACGTCCCGGCCGACGCCTAATGACCCGACATTCCACAACCTGCCAGCGAGGGACGGCTCCAGCAGCCGCCATTTAAGCGAATCGACGGACTGTGAAAGGGTTGGGTTTAGTGCACTGCACGAGTTTTATCGCCAGGACATTAAAGCGCGAGTCCGCCTCCGAAAGTCTCTCAGGGATCGTAAGAAACTTGTCACGTCATATCTTTCGAACAGAGTGTAATCACGAGGAGTGGTAAATACTTTGCACGATGCTAACGTGAAATATGCCAACCAGAAAAGCTCAAATCTCAAGGTATTTTTCATCTGAAAAACAGCTGTTTGAAATATTTGAATGGTGAGCGTAAAATAATCTTACACATGTTTGTGATAGTTCAAATTCTAATTTTTAATTTTTAAACGAATTACATGTTTATTTTCATTTTTTAAATATTTATAAATTAGTACCCAATTTATTTGGATTACTATAATAAGGATACTCTTTCTCTTGTAAAATAGAGCGTTTAAGAAATGATAGTGGTCACTGAATGCTATTTTCTTTTAAATGTTTTGGTCAATATTTATATAATTATATTAAACCAAAAAATACATATTTATAAATTTTTATATAAACAATTAAGCTAATTGGAGACAAATGTTTAGAATTTTCTTCTCATTGAATATGAAATGAATTCAATAAATATTCAATATTCAAAGTTTCAAACAGATCTGACTTCATACCCAAGGAAATCCCGATACATAGTTTTAGCAAATAAAAGTGAGTTATCTACTTCCTTCTCGGAGTATCCTAAACTCTCTTTTAAATGACAATTCTACCTTAACTCTCGGACACCTGAGCAAATTTACACCTTTGTACTGAAGGGGTACATTTTGGACCCCGTTTGGTTTTTTTGTTGGTTTTATTATATTCACTTTAAATTGATTCTAATATTTTTCTTCAATATTGATGTATTATTATTCGTATTAGGTCTTTGATTAGTTACAAGATTGCATTTAAACTTATATTTATTAGAAACTTTACAAAAGTATTCACAAAACATAATATGCTTGCTGTTTCTTCATCATTCAACATTTATTCTTTCAATGTAATTACTGTTGAAAATATGAATCTATCAAAAACAACCAACAGAACACAGCATATAATGCATATTGCATATAATGCATATAATGCATAAATTATAATAATGCATTTATTCAGCACATTCAAAGCCACAATAATCCGCTCCAAGCGACGTAATAGTGATAACTATGCGATATATTGGAAAACGATGCATCTACAAGTGATTTTGTATAAATTTAAACTGCTCTCTTAACGACTTGTGTAGAAAAATGGTAGAATGATTAACTTCCGCATGTGACGGAATACCACAGGGGTACATTTTGGACCCCATAGCAGGAGAAATGTATTTCCAGAAATAATAATCATTGTATATTTTCTATTGAGCGCATTTTCGATAATTAGGGAAAATATTCAGCTACCAAGAAAACTGTCTTGCTGATAGTAACATTAACTGAAACAAATGACAAAAACATGTCCTGGGGTACAAAATTACGCCTCCTAGGGTTACATCCTAAAAACTTCATGGTTTCACGCTTTCCATCGCAAATCGTCTGAGCACCCTAACCTTCATACTATTTGCCGCTTTGTGAACTCAGAGTGGAGCACTCGAATTTTTTCTTATGAGGTTGACACAATCGATTGATTGGTCTATTCACTGGCTCCTTGCAAGTCAACGATGAAGATTATTAGTCCTGTATTGCATGTTTTTTATCGCTGTAGATGACACTAATCTTCCCCCGTAGGCTGGTGAAATCCGGCGCCGACCTGCCTTGGCTTACGGGGTTTTCCCCAACAAGGTATTTCCCGCCTAGCGTTTCACCATCCCATCTGGGACTAGCTCTAAATTCACGACAGGTCTCTAGGAATGAGTGGTAGTGTACTGCATGTGAGTGTAAGTGTGCGTAAGCAAAGGGAAGGAAAGGCCAAGGAAGAGGAAGGAAAGATTGCGCGCGGTCCGTGGCCAGTTTGTTAGGGTACTGCTCTAACATTCATCTCTTAGTGATCGGAGAAACCACGAAAAACTAACGATCAGAGCAGCAGGTTGCTAGGAATATCCTTCATTCTGCGGCTAAATTTGACCTAGCTGAAGAGTCAGCATCGAAAATCATGCCACTATCGGAAGTCGTATCCCATAACCTCCCGGTCAGAAGCCCTGCAGTGACATCAGTTGACGCCGTGAGCCAATTTTGATGGTCTTTAATTTGTAGTCCTGAAGATTTATTTCAAACATTTTCGGCTAAAATTGGAGTACGATGACTACAAGGTATTAATTGCCTAGTGGCTGACTTAATTCCTCTAGGCCTGTATTAAAGTGTGTCTGTAGAAACGTCAATATCTGTGTGTCAGTCTCTTTTCGCAGATTGAGAGTTCGGCAAAAGAGTTTCCACAAGCGTATGACTCACTCTCGTGTTTCCTGCCTGCTACAAATAACGTGACGCGAGAGTGCCAAGGATTGTAATGTACTACGGGTGGTATCTGACCTTAACGAATATTTTTGTTGACCTCACTGCAAAACAACTACACAAAATTCAACAATAATTTTGAGAACAATAGATAAACGCGTGATTTAAAGATAGCATACCAACGTTTTCGAGTCCAAAATAAGTAGGATTTCTAGATAACCGTTTACACGTTATATTAAAGTCAAAAGGGCAAAGGCCACCAGAAAATGTACGATGGCTGAGGGTTGAAACACACTGCTTTACATGTTAAGTAGAACATTACATAATACTGCACATTATACCGATAATATGTCTAAACTGTTGTGAATGAAAGAATTGCATAATATGACTGTCACATATTTTCTCCTTTTGTTTTTTGAAACTGTGTAGCTCCAAATTTCAATCGGTTATTCAACTACATTTACATTATTCTTAACTTTATTGTTGATTTCGTGAATGTGACTCTTCCACTATTAATATTCTTCCTCAGATTTCAACTTCGAGCGTCGAAAATCATCACCCTTCGTGAAGATTATAGCCACGGTTCGCGTTGGTTTGACGTGTCATCACAATTGGTTTGTTCCGAGACCTAAAGCCGATGCAAAACTGATTGAGATCATAATTGATGTAATTATCCTCGTGGAAATATTTGATTTGGGCTAATTTAGGTTGCAAATGGAGTCGGAGGGGTGGGAATTGTTGATTTCGCTAAAATTGCTGGTTCTAACTGCACGGTGGTCGCGGTGTCAGCTTAGGAACCGAGGTCAGGAAACGTAACTTGGATCATTATGTCTCCCAGAGAAAGAAAAGTTCAGGGACAACAAAATCGACTTTTAAAAGACTGTCCACAAGTAAAACTATGCAGATATGTAACTATAAATATAATTGCTTAGTTTTGCATAAGAAAAAATATTTGGCCAAACTTTCATAAAATATACAGGTAGTGTCGTGAATATTCTATTACTAACAAATTTTCATTTTCAAACTTTAAAATTCTAGAACTATACAATTATTTAATAAAAAATATCGGTAATTTAGATCACAAGAAAAAACAATTCTTATATGGCCAACGTTTTGGCTTTCATAAAACCTGCTCAGGGCAATATCACAAATTATAGTTCACGCAGCGAACAAATTTAATCATCAGTCATCAAAACAATATTTTTCAATACAAATCTGTATGGGTTTACTTACTAATTACATAATAATGTGCGAGTTATATAATTATATGTGCATTTATAAGTAGTTAAAATTACTTCATAATATTTTCGCTCTGAGAAAGCTTAATAAAAGCAATATCTTGGGGATTTAAGGATAGTTTTCTTTCGTAAGACCTGAATTCAAGATACTGTTTATTATTTAAATGTAGTCTATATTCTTTCTTCAATGTATCTGTGAACGTACTTTTCAAGAAAATATTTTAATAGTGCGACTCACTAAAATAGAAAGTACAGCGCGTCAGGAAAGTCCTTCAGCAGTAGCGCTTTGCTGGTGAGAGTGCTAGCAACAGAAATTATGTTGATGCTGGTTGTGTTATTAATTATGTTGATGCTGGTTGTGTTATTAAGCTGCAGCTTGCAAAAAGTCAATTGCGCACTCACCATAATCATAACAGTTGCTGGAAGTGTTGTCCCCTTCACTTGTTTTCCAGTGAACTGGTTGCTACCAGCTTAAATGCAATTTTAAATTCGAAGTCCTGACTCTGCTTAGTGCGGAGAGACTTTCTTGGCGCACTGTAGTATGGACGCCAATTCTCCTGCTGCTTGTATAATTTTTTGTTATATAAAGATGTCAGGTTCAATCAGAAATAATCATACATGTTCTTTAAGTACTACGCAATTTGATGAGACTAGAGCGCGTTTTTAACACTCTGCTTACTGTAATTACCAAAGGATCCTTTCCTTGAAATGAAAATTTGAGAACATTAGTTTAAGAGTGAACGAAAGAATGAATGAAGAAAGGAATTAATTAATTGAAGTAAATTAATGTGAGAAAAAACAATTGCTCGCAAAAATCCTTATCTGTAGGCGTATCGAGATCTTAAATATATTTAGGAACCGTGATGTATTGGAATACATATTTCGTGTCTCTTTAAACCCGTTTAGTTAAAGTGACTCTGAAAATCAAATTCCCATCTTCTTAGAGTTAATGTTCACCAAAGTTGAGACGGATTAAAATATCGTGATGAAATAAAAGTCAAACTAGCTGAACCCCTACGACTACTTCGCACAATTGGAAGAAATGTAAAAAAATCTTACAATAGAAAAGAACAACTTATGTACTATAAGGAAGATCGAAAACCTCAAAATATTATTTCATGTCGTTCAGTTTTTATCTTCCAAGATCAACAAAATTTACAAGATTTACATATTCTAGAACAATATCACCTATTTATTGTAATTATAGTGAAACATTTTACTTAAAATGTAATGGACATTTTTGATATTTTGCTAACATCTACACCTGTATGTTGTAGAAGAATATAACAGGGAATTTTGATATCCACTTTAACTTAAAAACGTAAAGTATCACATGAGATATGCAGAAAACACGCATTTTTTTGTTAAAGGCACAAATGTCAAAGAAGTTATGAACCTGACGTTTATATAATCTCACTAATCTTTGCATTTAAAAACACTTAATCATTGAATTTAAAAACCTCTCTACCTTCGCTTCACTAATTATAATATCACACAACGTCAAATTATTTTGATGGATCTATACAATTTGCACAACACAACAGCCAGGACCAACTACATTCTAAATACACAATGATAAATACGTAATATCTAAGGTCGGCAGATTATCGTACATTCTATAAATCTCATTATTTTATTAAAATTTAGTGTTTACTCTATAAAACCTGCAAAAAGAGCAAGTGATAACGTATAATGAATTAGTTTACATTTGCATTGTATAATTTTAAAAAAAGACTCAATATGCCTGTAACAAATGATGTACTTCCGGGTCAATGACACCCATCTCGATCGGGTTTTTGTCCAGTTTCTCTGATCCATTGAGCAAATGCTGAGATGGCCCCTTGATTTGCTTCTGGACGTAAATGTAGCTTCACTATGCGCACGTTTTGTTGAACTTTCCTTTTGCTTGTAGTGGTAGTAGAGCTTAGGATGAGTTTCTATTTTGTAAACAATACAGAAAAATCAAATCTGTTCGTTCCTTTACCGTTAAAAATAAGTTTTCTATAATTTGGCAACGAAAATATCTAGTTTTTGAAATGTTAATCTCACGCTTTTTAAATTTGTTTTTATTATTATTATTATTATTATTATTATTATTATTTATTATTATTATTACTATTATTTTTCAACTATTAATAGTTAAATTATTGGAAAGGGATTCTGAAACTCAAGAAAGCGTGCGCAGATGATTTTCTCCCCCATACGTCACATACAGTTTTTGACTGATTTGACTACATAAATAAGTAAATATCTACGACCTTTCATTTAAAGAAAACATCTCGAAATTTAGTTGAATAGAAAGCTCAAATTTGTTTCTAAGCAAAAACCTTTAGTGTTTTAATTATTCAGATTGATCAAAACCTTTTTTTTCCCTAGGGCTTTTATCCAGCCAACAGCCGGTTACCCTTTACGTCCCGATGGGTCGCTTATTCGACCATTCACGATACCAACACACTTGCGGGCTCTTCTGATCTGGGGTCAGCAGAACGCGAGGCCCTCCGCGACAACACGTACAAAGTCAAGGGACAAACAACCATGCCCAAGGCGGGACTCGAACCCGCGACCCTTCGGACCAAAGCGCTGAGTCGGTACTCGCTCTTAGCCACCTCGGCCATCCAGGTCGGCGAGCAAAACCTAAAAATGGAATTAGAACATATTCAAAGCGTATTAATTGACAATATAAGATGTTTCATTATAACAATGACACCGTTGCGAAGCAACAATAGCGCTGGGTTCTGCGATATTATTGAAGAGAACACCATTTCGAATAAGATTAATTTTCATCCAATTACAATTTACAGTCATGGTCAAAGAAACAGGATATTACGATATTTTGGGCTTAAAACCTGACTGTACGACGGAAGATGTAAAAAAAGCGTACCGGAAACTGGCCCTCAGATACCACCCCGACAAAAACCCCACTGAAGGTGAGAAGTTCAAAGAAATATCAAAAGCATACGAAGTGTTATCCAATCCCGAGAAACGTCGCATTTATGACCAAGGAGGCGAACAAGGTCTGCAGGAAGGATTAGGGCCCGAAGGTTTCTCGTCGCCCTTTGATATATTTGATCTATTTTTCGGTAACCCCTTCGGAGGAGGTAGACCAGGCCATTCGAGGGAACGGAGGGTTAAAGACATCATCCATCAACTTAGCGTTCCCCTGGAAGAATTGTACAACGGCGCCGTCAGGAAACTCGCTCTGCAAAGGAACGTTATCTGCGATAAATGCCAGGGAAGAGGTGGAAAGAAAGGCTCCGTCGAAAAATGTCCAAAATGTCGTGGAACTGGAACGTTCATAGAAATTCAACAAATAGGCCCGGGAATGCTCCAGCAAATTCAAACAATGTGTCCGGAGTGCCATGGAACAGGAGAAAGAATAAGTTCTAAGGACAGATGTCCGAAGTGCAATGGGAAAAAGACCGTGCGTGAACGGAAAGTGATTGAAGTGCACATCGATAAAGGCATGGTTGATGGTCAAAAAATTACATTTCGCGGGGAAGGCGATCAAGAACCAGGAATACAAACAGGAGACATCATCATAATCGTGGATGAGAGAGAACACGAAAAGTTCAAACGAATCAGAAGTGATCTAATAATGAAGATGGAACTCGAGTTAGTAGAAAGTCTTTGTGGCTTTCAAAGAGTTATTCGAACTCTGGATGAGAGAGATCTTCTTGTAACAATTGTTCCAGGTGACGTAACTAAACACGGAGAAGTGAAATGTATACTGAACGAAGGCATGCCTTTGTACAGAAATCCATACGAAAAAGGCCGTCTCATCATAAAATTTTTCGTGAATTTCCCTAATACACTTCGGGCCGAAGTTTGTTCGAAACTCGAAGACTACTTACCCCCTCGGCCTCGCACAACTGTTCCAACAAATGCAGAGGAATGCACTTTGGAAGAATATGATCCCACCGTTTCCCGACGTCATTATGATGACGATGAAGAAGGGGGACGGCCGGGCACTATACAATGTGCGGCTCAATGAAGAAAAAGAAATGAAATTTCTTGTTCTAAACGCTACCTCATTGCCATATGACTGCATGAAACTTTCATCTGCACCTTAGAAGCTAGACTGTAATTCATGATCTGTCTCTATTCAATTGAATACTTGAAGAAATCTTGAAATATATTTTAAATTATTTATTGTCTTTGTATTGACGCGAAAATAAATTATTTATTTTTCTCTTTTTCTTTTAATTTTTGGGTCGAATAAATCTACCCTGAAGTATTGATCAAAATGAAATGAAAATAATTTCAAACAAATTAATTTTAACAAGATCATTAGAAATATGACATTTTGTTGTATTAACTTATCAAATATGTCAGTAAAAGTTACCTGCTTTTAGTTACTTATTTAGAAAATAGTTTGACGTACGTTTTAAAATAGTATTCACAGACAATTATTGCAAAAATTAACTGTATTTATAAGTCATGAAGTGGTAACATTTGAAAAATATTAAATCTAATTATATAAATTGTTGGAAGATAGTGTTGAATTAATAAAGTTACATCCTTCATGTTTTCTGACAACACTTCACTTAATCTATAACATTTATAATTTGATGTATGGAAATAATTTTCTTGTGCAAAACATTTTGATTACAAGATATGGTAATATTTTAAATCATTTAAGAGTCTTAACTCAGATACACATAAAACCATGCAAAAGCATAAAACCAAGTGGAACATTAGTCTTTTAAAAAATGTATATCATTTATTCCCAGCGGCTTGCACATTAGTAAATTATTTATTTACATTTCTTCTTTATCTTCGCTCACATTAATGGAAGATCACGTATTGAAATAAAGAGCTCAGAGCGATGTACCTAACACATCCAACCAGGATGTGTTAGGAAGGACCATAAATGTTTTCTTAGGAAGAAATTATGGATGGATTGCCTTCAATGAAAGGGTACTGAGACCACAAGTCACAGGTGAGTAATAATATCAAATGCCCCACAATTATACAGAAATCAGAGGTTTCAAATTATTGTATAAATTTGTTGTTTTTTCGTTGAAATGAAAGTATTCACATCCATGTATGGCATAATTTTTTGAATGCCTATTACAATGTATGATGCCAAATGAAAACAAGTTTTGTAAGAGTCGTGTTGACCTCATGTGACCTCATAGTGTACTAGTTGATTTTCTTGCGTAAAAGGAAGGTTGGGGCTATGTATCATGAAAATCAACGTCTACTAAAACTACTGTCCAAAAGCGCATGTACTAACATAAACACAAACATGCTCTTAAATAGTCAAAGTGTGTTTAAAATGTGCTTTAAATAAAGCATTACATATGTATCAATAAAAACGATGGTTATTATTTATGACATGTTATTTAATTTACATCAGTGTTTGATGACGAAACCGAATGTGAAACTTCTAAATAGAAACTCACTAAAGATACTTATCTACGCCACACATAAGTACAATGTTATTTTATTATTTTATTGTATATTCTGCAAATATACCGTAAAATAACAAAGTTAATTTACGAGCCAACACATCGAGCAACCGATCGTCAACAAACCACTGTTTGTTATATAAAGATACATCCCCAACTACATCACAGCAAAAATAGTGTCACGTCCAATTTCTTCTTGGAAAATAAAGACTTGTAGAGCTTATAAATATTCTGAATGATGTAATCTCTAAAACACATTATATAAATAATAAAATCATTCACTTGCAGAAAGCACAAGAACATATCAAATAAATATGAAGCAGTTTATAAATATACCTAAATGACTAAACCTCTAAAATACGTAGTTAAATAAATAATAAAAACACGCACTTGCAGGAAGCACAAAAACATGTTAAATAAATATACAATGAAGTAATTCGGTAATTTTGAAGATAAGAGGACAGTGATTAACAAGAAATGAACTGCCAATGTACGCTCAGATCCAAACATCTCAGTTTTTCCTAACTTCCCACAATGAATATTGTGACACATTCGGAAAATATCTCCAGTCGTCGTTTCCTGTGACAAAACTTTATTGAATTACACTTCAAAATTTCCCTCCTTTTCAAAAAACGTCTTGTAGACAAGAGGTTCTCAGGAAAGTACCGCCATGTTTGTCAAATATTGAGACAAATCGCCCTCAGACGCGGACGCGTTTTCTGAGACGTCTAAAAATTTCTCGAAAGCCTCCCTCAGATCGATCCGTCCGTGATGAATTTTTACGTTTCAAAGCTACTTGTCAAGGCCTATCCACCCTTCATTTTCTGTTTGTTGAGCAAGAAAGAAAATATAAATGAAGGATAAGGGAGAAGAGATCAGATTTCTGCTTGGGTCATGGCCAAATACGAACCTATGGCTTTCCTTCCAGTCTTGTCCAGGTATTCGATACTAAAACCACAGCCAGAGATATTCTAGACCTCTGGGGTATGTACCACTCGCGCAACTTTTCTTGAACGATAGATTGACGAAATGCGGGCGGAGTGGGGGTATTAGTTACAAAGACAGCCACTAGAGTATTTTCAGTAACGCCAACCTCTGGAAAATCAAAGTCAAACCCGCTATGTGTGCGGCCAGGTCATCTCTCTCGGTAGGCAACAGCAGGGACAGTAGATAGAAGTTTTAGGTGCCTTCCTTGAAGGTCCTGGACCTGCCTCAGACATTTCTTTAGATAATGGTAATAAAGCTGAACAGAAGTTCTCGACTATGAAAGCAACTAGCTTTGACTAGCTTCTGTTTCGCGCCAACGAAGTTTTAATGCTGGGAATGTTGTCATCAGTGCTCGCTGCGAACTTTTGCCTTCAGCTGTTTATAGCTCCAGGGAGGGGGAAGCAAGGTCATCGTTCAAGAAAAGGTGCGCGAGTAGTATAGTATTTCTTGTTAAAAGTTCTCCATGCTGCGAGCACAACTTTCCATTAGGAAAGTATGCTTTATGATAAATGAAAATGTTGACTTAAGCAAGTCTAAGAAACTATTATATAAACAAATACTGACGGTTGCCGACTCAATAACCAAATATTTAATTTAAGCAGATAGAATATTAATACTTTCCTATAAGGTGAGAAGAAAGTGAATTTTTTATTACTTGGGTAAATTCAACCGAAATTATATTTATGTATGTGAATAAATTAATAATTATGTTTACATGATACAGTTAAATTTATATATTTTGTTAATGTAAAAATATATTTTGTTTATATATTTTGTTAATGTAAAAATATGTTTAATATAAAATTCAACTATATTATGTATAAATTAATAGTGGTCCTATAACAGCACACGAGACCTACGTAACTTTTATAATGTAATTTGCTCTGTCCGAAAACAAAAATTATTCCAAAAACTTGAAGCTATTTTTGATAAAATTTTGAAAATATTCTTTTGTCTTCATGTAAAGTACACCCAAAAATAAAAATATCTCAATTCATGTTAGGTTTATGTAAATACATTTTCTGTTTGGTTTAATTTACAAAAGCTTAGTATCTATACTTTTATATATGTTGACCAAATTATACTATTCGGCGTTTGCAGCGTTTTGTTATTTCAAAAGATTCATTTTGTAAGGATTGATCATTTATTTTCAAATCATTTATTTTTTGTTTCAATTTTAAGGATTAATTTCAAGAACTATTTTTTATTATTCTGAAGTTTATTCAAAATGAACTAATTATGAAGGTATTGATAAGATAATGTTATTTAGTTATTAATAATCCTTTTCTTCACATTTCATTGCCTGTTGAATATATCCCATTATTTACTTATTAATATCTTCCGGGAAATTTTCCAATTCGAATTGAAGCGTTGTAGTTTGGAGCAAACCTTGTACATAAAATTAAAAGTATTGTACAAACCTGTCTTTAAAAGTCTTCAACCACACAAGAATCTTACTTTCTTCTTTCACACATTATAAACCTTCCCTTTGGGCACTTCATTCTTATATTGACTCAGCGTTAGATAGGCCATAATTTCCTCGCAGCACTCCCTGGAGTCGTTGTTCGTTCGAGGCCAAGAGGCTGACCGAGATCGAAAGACGAGAATGAATGGCAGGGCGGGGAGGAGAGAGGAGCAGTGGGAAAAATATCTGCGTTCTGTGACCCCTAATTTTAGTGGGCAGAAAGACGAATTGTTCCTACCTAGTTAAGAATTATTTCATCTAATATATTTGGTTTATTCATGTTATATTCGGGGAAATCAAGAAAGGCTAACAACATGATTACTTTCTCAGGATAAAAGTGAAATATTCAAACTCAATGATCTTATCACACTTAAAGAAATTCAAGTAGCGCTGAAATACGTAGAGAACATTTCACTTCAACCTGACAGTAAACCATACATTCTCCTAAAAATCTTCCAATGAAAGGAACAGTAAAATTATTTCAAATATATAATTTTATTTGAACAACGAAACGTGTTCCCTAAAATAGGCGTCCTGCAATCGTTAATCAATACTCAAACCAAATAAATAAAAATAAAAAAAGAAATTATAGATCAATATATTTAACGTGCAATATGTGTAAATTATACTACATTTACATTTTTTTAAATTTTGTATAAATTCTCGTATTATTGAGTTTCTTGGAAAACAACATATAAATATTAACAACCAGTTTGGATTTCGATATGGACACTCTACTTTGTCTCCACTTATAGGCATTGATAATTATATAAATGGAGCATTTGCTAATAATCTATGTTTTGGCAGTTTGCATAATCTAGGGTATTGAATTGCACGGGTGTACCTCCCAGATCGGTAATAAAGTTAAATAATATTCTAAAGGGTAGGGTAGTATTTTCCCGAACCTGTATTTTCGCATGACCAATTTTACGTACCTTTCTCAACAGTAAGAACCATTTATAATATTTTTGTGACTATCAAGAGAAGCGGAAAGCTGACTGTCAAGGAATGTTGTATAATTACTTCAAATGTTGTTTTTAAGGGTGTTGTGAAGACCTATAATACTGAATACATTTTTGTTCAAAATTTGTTTAAAATATCCATTTTGTAGTTTCTATTTTTATTTGATATTTTATAAGTACATGGGAAGTTACCTTTATATATTTTTAAACAAATTAACACATTTCGTTGACAACTTTCCCTCTTAATATGGAAATGGAAGGTTGGGAAAGAGGGCAAAGTTAATTATACGATAGTTCTCGCACGTAGACTAGTATTGACATAACCGACGATTTATAAACGTTATTGCTTTTGTAAGTAGAAGTGATTCAAATTATTTCCAATTATATGTCTTAAAAACCTCAAATGTTTTCTATGAAAATGAACTCAAAATTGCGCATGTTCAGAAACGCTAAAACTTTATTTTCTTAAAAACGGCACCAAATGTTTCAACACAATTCTCTTGACTACCTTCGTAAATTACGCTCTCACACGGCGAGCACAATAACCTAACTATCTATACTTTTCTCTGTTCACCTGTCACGTGAACTATTTTTGCCCTGTCCTAGCTCTAATTTACAATTGGGTGCCACAATGCCTTTGCTTGTCAGTTGCCCGTACCTCTGTTAGCTCGTATCACTATTACATCCTACCCGGCCGTGGTCCGCGCGCTCATTCCATACGGACTTGAGGTAGGGCCCGTTTCGTTCGTGCCTGGGTCAAATTTTACACAACTATTAAATAACAACACATGGATCTAAGGCAATTATGAGCCATATGGGATGCTCATATGTTTAATGTCGGATCTTTTCCTCATATACCAAAAACAAATACAATGTGCCCCTCCGACTTGCGAAACATAACAACACAAAATACATAAACAACACAAAAAAATACAAACATGCACACTGAAAATATAATACAAGATCTCATACACAAGAATGCGCATTCTGTCGTGACCTTTTTGATGATTCTATTCTTAATCTAGTTATCAGGACTTGGTCTTCGACAGTCTTTTTCATTGGACTTGCACGTGAACAAAAGAAAATAAAGTAAATGCACGAATCGTGCCACTTTCTTTTTTGCAGCGATGTCGCTCCCCGTCAGCGCCCGTCGTTGCTAGTTGTAATGTGCACCCTCCATGCACGCAGTCCCGTTCAGCTGCCATCGGTTCCCGGACGCACTATTCCATTTGAAGTTATCAGACGTATTCACAACTATTGTTTGTTTTGTTTTTTTGTTATTTAAGGTCGCATCAACATCTAAGGTCATTAGCGACCACTATTGCTGTTAACGGTATGGTAACTATGTGGATGAAACGATATGGTGATTGATGATAAGGGGTGAAAGGACAATCACAAATACAACCATGCCCGAGGCGGGACTCGAACCCGCGACCCTTCGGTCCGAGATCACAACGACACTACTGCCTTAGCGATCTCGGCCACCAGGCCGGCAACTATTGTTCCTCGTAACTAATCGCGTCTTCCATAAATGTTCTTTCGCTGTCTCGCGACGTATTTAAATTTTACGACGCTTATGTTCCCCGCGCCTAACTTGCGCGAATAATGTCCATGCTAATTTTCCCGTGAATTTCGAAACAAATTAAATTGAATTTCAGTTCCACATCGTCTAAATAACTGATTTTAAATAACTGAACATGAATTAAAACATAATTATCATGTACCAAAACTGAAGGAAATTCCGAGAAGAAGACTTTTAGATAATAGTGAGGAAAAATAAGCATTTTTTACCATTTTACAAAGACTAATTCGGAGTATTTTGAAAGGCCTAGAAATGTTAATATACGGATGTGAAAAGTGGGTTGGAGTAAAGGATAAATAAGTTGCACAGTAACGTAATTTTTTTCTTTGAATCAAAAATAGAAGTTAAGGAGGCCAGAAACATATGGAACCTACCGCATACTCACACGTACATTTCATTCTTTTACCTCGCTAATATGATACTGTGATAAATATCCTGGCAATGACAGAACATTCCAACTCAAAAACTTAATATATATCTGTCCTATTAAATATTTTTAACAGAAACCCCGTCTTCACGAACGTTTGTTCGCTTCACATTAAAAACACGAGGAACGTTAATGTCTTCCTTAGATTTTTTCGGAACCACTCCTCTTTCCTTTCTCCTGCCTCGCAGAATATAAGCGTGCTGTCAGTCTTTTGCAGATGTGTACCTCGAAAACGACCGGAAAATTCGTAAAAGTTAACGGCAACTTTCTAAAAGCTCTTGCAATTTCCTATTAAATAAATTTTCGTTAATTTCAATAGCGCAATTAGTCTTTGAGTAATTCAAGATCAAATTTGAAAATGAGTTCTGCAGGGGAGCGGAATGGAATGGCAAATGAGAAGAATTCCCAGTGCGGAGCAGCGATGTCGCAGCGATGCGGAATGCCGAAGGAATGGAGTGCAATGGTGATGTAAATAAAATTACTTCCATTTTACACTCTTAATGGAATTCAATCCTTTTCCTAAGACATGATAGAGCTAAATAAGTACTCGGGCAATTCCAGGTTTCTTCACTAAGTTGTATGAAATATTTAACATATTTTCATAAAAAATTGTGCCAAGCAAAAATTACGTATACACGTCATAATGTAAATTCATTTGGTAAGGTTAATTTATTTGGCTTACATTTGAAACCCTCGGGATGCAAGTGTGCCTGAAATATACAACATTTTCCTCCCTTGGATTGGTGAATATAAGCTGTAATTATTTACACTTTTACCGTCAATTTGTTACTTATTTTGATTTTGAACAACATAATTTATTTTTAAATTCCTCTTTGAATTCGAATTTAGAACATCCCACATTAACTCGAAAATTGTGAGAAAACGTTAGTCGTCATTTGTTAGTAAGAATATTTCTTTGCACGCCAGTGATCCCGGTAAAGCTTTACAGAGTCCAGTGGGCACAATCAGGAAGAAAAACTTCGTATCGCCTAACTGTACGCCACCTCTCTGGAGTTAAAAATGTAAAATTGAGCTACGAACAATAAATAAAAAATCAAGCTTACTGTTCGCCTTTTTTTGTTACGTTATGTAGAATATGACATGAGGGATATCATTTACATATTTTTCAAATAAGGACTTTTCTCAAAACTTTTTATAAAAATAAAAGTGACAAAAATTGTGTGTAGAGTGCACCATAATGAACTTTTAGGTTTATAAATAGTCTTTGGCATTTACGTTGACAAGACTGGAAAAATACGTCACATAAAAATATTAACCGAATCAGTGAGACGATAGTTAGTAACAAAGGAATCAACACATACCATCATGAAAATCTTAACACATTCAGGTCGTATCCTCAGCACAACTTTTTTACACCATAGTTAATAAGGTGTGGGAGTATATTTGACCGTATGTTTTAAACCAATAAACATAGAAGCAAGATTCTTTTTTATTTTAAAGAAAAGATATATTACATATTAACTTCCCATTTTTACGTTTACATTAATAGTTTAAAATAGTTTTTAATATAAATAACATACAAAATTAAGTTCAAAAACATTTAGCATGTAAATTTTCCGTAAATTCTTACAAATTCTGTCAGTATTAGAATATTACACACAATATTACATTTGTGCATATTGCAGTAATGAAGAAAACACTACTTTTTATTACAATAATTGTTTTCGGGGGTGATAATTTTGAAAAGCGCTTCATAAGTGTCATTGCAGAGTACATGCATATTTTTGTATTCCAAAGCTTTTTTAATACAACTTAAATGGCAGCAAACGAAGTCTAGCGGTATCAGTTTTAAGTACTTTATTTATATATAAATCTCCATGAACAGACAACGGAAAAATGGCATGATATTGTGGCGTCATACGGGTGTAATCAGAACACAGACGAGAGTGGGTTGTAAGAACAGTAGGTTTATTTACAATCTATACCGTAGTCAGTAATAAGCAGTTGCATTGCTTACAATTAAGTAAATAAATATAACCCACTGCTAGGAGAGATATTTACGACTACTAATGTTGCAACATTGCAACATCCTACTAATGTTCCTCTGTGCGGAGTACCGCTCTACCCTGAGACCTACTATGTCTCTTAGTCACGACAATAAACTGCCGGCCTCTTGCCCCGCGCTCAAACTCGCACCGTTCACGTACAACCTACCGCCGACGCTGCTGGAATCACAAGAAGACCGAGCCATTGTTCTCATGGCCTTTAAATAGCCCTGCGGCGCTGCCCGCCGCCGCCCTTGCCTCCGCCCTTCGACGCGTTTCCGCTTGTACGGAAACCCCGGTGCGTCATAGCTTCTGCCTTTGTCTACGCATCCGGCTTTGCACACCGCCCGCCACGTGCTTGCCGCCGTTTTAGCTCGACACGACGCTACAATTTAAGCCGATATACACTACGACGCCCTTAGATTCTACGGGCGTTGAAATTTAAGGCGACCTGTCGGCGCCTGTAGCTTCTACGGACAGCGAATGTGATAACTAGGGAACGGATTTTCATGTAAATACATATTTTCACAGGGACAAGATACTTGCATTGTTTTTTAGACATAACACGACATTCTGAACGAATTGGAACCATTCTTATTTTACATATTTTTACATATTTTGGTATAATTACATATTTTTATATATTTTATTTATTGCTACATAGTTGTTACAATATATTTATAAGTCGAAAATGGAACATTTCACATGTGAGTACGAAATATATGTTACTTGATAACTTTGTTACTGAAATACTTACAAAGCCTCGCAATGCCCTTGTTTTAAAGCCGGAGTTTCGATATTAATTGTTAAATTTACCCCTCACCCCTCGCCACATTCTGTTTCTTGGAAACCGCATGCTCGGAATCAAGGATGACTGGATATATGTGAAGCACAAGGAGCTTCAACCATGTGCTTACGCCTGTTTTATAGACCCCATGCGAAACTCGATAAAATAAATATCCGTCAGATCATTGTCTCATCACTTTTCTGGAGTCGGGGGGCGGGTCTGCTCTCTTTATCCCCCTCTTTTTCTCACAGGCTACAAGCTACATTTGAGAGTCGGCTCCTTGAAAACAACATTGAATGTACGACGAACGTCTTATGTATTTCGGATGACCTAGCGAATAATTGATTCTGTAGTTGTAGAACTTTCTTTCAGTATCTCTGAATTCTTGTTAACATCTTGCCGGCAATGTACTGTTCTCGGAAAACGCTTGAAGAAAGGAATTTTAAACATTATAACAAATTATTTCACATATTTTCTATTTTTCCTCACATATTTTAAGAAAAAATAAGTACATACATATGTACATATTCTGCTTTTTTATTACAATAAATTCCGTTCCGTAATGATAAACCTCCCTTTTGCTTCGCGCAATTGGGTAAAAGTGACAGCTCCATCCACTGCTTCGTTCCGAGGCTCTACCTCGGTTAGTTTCACAATTGTCGAGAGAAGGGTGTTATTGTGGCTTAATCCGAGTGACATGAAAATATTCTGCAGTTCCACAATGAATGTTTGCGCCGGCATTGAAACCAGCGGTTCAAAGCATGGATTTGAAAGGAAGGCAGCGTTCGCTTTTTCATTCGAGAATAGAATAATCTTTGCTGGCGCTCGTGGTGACCTATTTTATTTCGAATCGTTGATACTCTTTTGTGCCACTCTCTTTGAAATTTGCATTGCTAATTCATAAATGTGGTTAAGGTGGGTGATATGGTTCGACGGTTTAAAAAAAACAGAAAATCTCAAGGTTTTACGAGTAAGCCTAACGAGGGGCGATTGTAGTTGTTTTATAGATATGAGGAGGACGGTTCATTACAATATATGGGTGACGCCGCGTTGAGGGCAGAATTGCCGACGTTTCGATCATCGTTTTCGCGATCTTCTTCAGTCTGTCTGTCAGGTCTGCGCCGGGGTGGTCTGCGCTCGGGTTTATGTTTGGGTGGGAACCAAGTACGATTGGCGTCACCCGGACAGCCAAGATTTTCGTGATTCTGGCCGCGGAATCCTACTTCACACACACACACACACACACACTCATACACACACATTATATATATATATATATATATATATATATATATATATATATATATATATATATATATAATATGTATATGATATATATATAATTATCACATAATAATATGTGTTGTGTGTGTGTATTCGTGTTCCAGCTTAATATTTAAACGCTGGAACAATGACATTAAAAAAGACTTCGAATACATTATTATTGGGGAATTTTCAATGGGAAGAATAATACTATTGGGTAAGACACCTCTAGATGGGTCAGTGGAAAGGGAAGAATATTAAGAAATCCATAATGCAACCCGTAATGCACATACTTCGTGTATTTGAACTGAATTGGCAATGTGGTCGTGATGAGAAAAACTGTTTAATATGTGACTGTGGTAAATAAATAGTACATATCCAAAGAGAAAGTTTTTATGACTTTTTTTCAGGTAAAATGTACTGGACTACGAAGAAAGATGGCTAAACAGCCATCAAGAAGAAGGTCAGACAGCCATCAAGAAGAAGGTAGAGTGGAAGGCCAACTCTGGAATTGTAAAAATGCATCAAAGAAGCCATGGAGGATAGAAGTTTAAGACCTAGAGATTGGGAAAACTGAAATCTATGGGGGTAAAAAACGGCGATGTTCTGAAGAGGAATGCCAAAGAAGATAAGTTGTTGAGAGGTCTGATGAGGACACCAAGGTAACGAAATGATGTAATATTACATTTGGGAAAATGTTAAGTGATTGGAATAGTGACTCCAAATATTGTTTCGTTCTGAAAAAATTGAGACCGTTAATTTACTTTACGGAGAAGTTAATAATTATTGCGTACTTAGAAATCACTTAATTATCTTCATTGTAAGGCGATTTTACTTTGACGTTAGGTAAGGGGGAGCAACAAGAGTATATTCTTATCATATGTTTGAAAACTAGTTACAAGTGAACACTATTTTTGATACTATCGAAGACACCGTCATCGAATCCCAATGTGGACAATACAATTTAATCATGGTCTTCGGAAGATGACTTGCTTTTATATTCAAAAGTTAACTGTATATACCTGTTACGTAAACGACGACAATATTATGTGGATAACGTCAAGTAATTCTTTATTAAACTCTATTAATAGGTACTTATTGCGGTTGATCATTGATGAATTCAAGTCACGCTTCAATACAGAAGGAAAATGAAAGTGTAGATTTTTTTAATAGAAAATTGTTAGAGTTAATAATCGGATGGTAGTAAAATTATTTCATGGAGCTTTATTTCAATAATTAGTCGTACTAGTGGCCTGTAACACCAAAAATGCTACTGAACAAAACTACAGAAAATAGTTTTCCTAATGGTAGTACTCCCAATGCTTATGAACAACAAATAAAGTGCTCTCTTGTAACATTCCAATAAATTAAATATTTTAACAAAACCATATATATATATATATATATATATATATATATAATATCTAGAAGAGTACAGAAAATAAAGGGGAAAGTCTTCACTCTTGCGTACACTTAGGAGTGAGTATGGCCTGAAAACAACAAAAAAGTGTCTTGCGTACGTCTTACAATCTTGCTGTAAATTTGGTACGATGTAATTAACCTCAAAGACCCATTGCCTACTGGTGGTGTGACGAGGACATTCAAATATCCATCGGAGCCACGCCAGCTACGATTAGCTCCCTGGAGGGTATGACGTCAGAGTTAATCAATGCGGAGTTCGTTTCCATTTGCGGTGCGAATTCCTTTCACTGAATTTATTGAAGAGAATTTATTTTCCTCGTGCATTTTGTGCAAGCTTTATTCACACAAAACTTCAAATCCTCGTTATGAAAATCTGGTTTCATAAAGCGGCTATAAATAATAAAATTGAAAAAAACAACAATCAACGTTTTCACTAACTTAATAATGAATCTCTACAGTAATGTTCTCAAAGAAATAGATCACTAAAATTTTAATTTTTATAATATCCTATATTTGAATTTAGTATATTAATGTTATCATTATTTATTATTATTATTATTATTATTATTATTATTATTATTATTATTATTATTTGTATCACTGACGATGGCCACAATGTGGTCGAAAAAGCTTTATGCTAAAATAAACATATAGGAGAAAACCACGCCTCAATTTCATTTAGATGATACCAATGCCGTGAACTCCACACCATTTCCTCCAAACTAAAATTAATAAGAACAAAGAAAAATACACCGACTGAAAGCCTGAGTACCGACAGAAATCTTAAGAGGTCGCAGCTTGATTGATTGATTTTTTTTTCGTGTTTCCGGGCACGTCAACTACTTCGGTCATTAGTCCCGTTAGTGTAGTGCATGTTTTCCCCCGGGAGATGGCGGTGATCTTCCCCCGCTAGATGGCGAGATCCGGCGCCGACCTACCGTCGGCTAGTGGGGTTTCCCCCTAACCTGGACTCTCCCACCAGCGGGGCACCGCCCCAGCCGGGACAAGCTCTAAGCTCCCGACCGGTCTCCCGGAATATGTGGTAGTGTAGTGCATGTTAGTGTAAGTGTGTGTGTAAGGGGAGAGGATAGGACAAGGAAGAGGAAGGACATATCGCGCGCGGTCCGTGGCCCGTTTGGTAGGGTACTGCTCCGGCATTCGCCTGGTGTTGATCGGAGAAACCACGGAAAACTACCGATCAGAGCAGCCGGCCGCTAGAATTCTCCTCCAGACAGCAGCTGAATTCGACCTAGCTGAAAAGCTAGTGTCGAAAATCCTGCCGCCGTCAGGACTCGAACCTAGGACCTCCCGGTTAGAAGCGCTGCAGTGACATCAGTTGATGCACTGAGCTACCGCTACCGGTGGGTCGAAGCTTCCTGAGATCACTGAAGAAGGGTGCGGGAAGAAGAGGGAAGCCTTATGCCCACGGCATACGCCGCCTCTCCATGTACGAAACACAAAGAAAGACGTACGAAATACCAGAGTCTCGGGGTCATTCTGAGCGAGAGATAGACTGCGCGATGAAGATAGTGGCATTAATGCACTCTGTGGAGGAGAACATGAACTTCTATGCCACTTCGCTTGTGGCACCGTCGTGTCCATAACAGAGCATACAAACCAATACAGAGTTCTTCATACAGGATTAAATGGACATAGATGGTGCCAATCCCTACGTCGCATAGAGGTTTAGAAGCAGACCGACAGATGACACTGTGCCCTGTACGTTTGAAAAGAGTATCGATAGAGCATCGAAGGACTACGCACACGTTCATATTAATTATCATAAAAAAATATTTTGCAGAAAGGACATTTTATAAAAGACTAATAAAAATTGCGAGAGATTCAAAACCTAAAGGAAAACGCCACCCAGGCAGACCAAAGAAAAAATGGATCGATAGTATGATTTCCACATCTTCTGAATCATCTTGATGGTGAAGTGTGAAGAGAAACAGATGTTAGTTAATGCCTTATTTTACGTGGCGAGACTCGGGCCATCAGGCCCGCTCTTCCGTCTAACCACGCAAATTTTGCTACGCACCTTTCACCACCTAGCGGAGAAAGGGGGTATTATCTTGGGCGACGAAACAGTCGGATATCAATTTTGCTCAGAGGCTTCTTTTAGGCTTGAGGATATTTTACATGCAGTAAATCTACTACATGGGATAGCTGGCATTACTTTCCCTTCGAAGGAAGGCGTATGAAGGATTTTTTCGCCCATCCACGGCTTCGATCGGGTTTGAATCCGCAAACTCGGGTACAACAGCCCGGTACGCTGACCGTTATACCACCGAATCCGATTCCGCATGTAACCTAAATAAAAGAAGAAGACGAAGAAGAAGATATTTTATACACGTTTGTGGTGAAAATTTTATTTTCCTTCCATTTTGTTGGTGATGTCATGGCATCATACGCCACCATGCCCATGCACTGAGTATATGCCCCCATGCCATATACTCAGTCGCCCTATAACCCGCCACTGAGTATATGTGACAGGCAAAATATTCCCGGCCGCCGCGTATTAACGTTTACGTTACTGCGTAGAGCGCATATTCATTACAAGCTATCTCGTTGACACTGGGCCTTGGGTCGCTAAAGATAAATTCACATTCAGTAGCTGTAAATACTGATATGACTGGAGAAAATTAAGGGCATCAAAAATATTTTTGAGAACAGACAAATATTTTATTAAAATCTACAGGGAAACCAAGCGCTATTAAACCTCGCATTGTCCTCAAGAAATTCCACATGACTGGAATGAGGACCCACTCAGATCTTATAGCAAACTCTATTTCAGAACAAAAAATGATTATATTTCTCTATTCAAATAATGATTTCTATAATCAGAATTGCTGAATAATATTATTATTATGAAGCACTAATTTCTCACACATCATCTCACTCATATTTAGCTTTCGAAGAAGAGTAAGGTATTTAGAAACTATAAATTTACAAAAGTGATACACATTTTAAAAATTTATGAGTTAGAAGATCAAATGATGACATTGACTGCAAAGTAATTATTATTATTGATTTAGTGATAACTAAGGCTGTGATTTGTAAATATTTACATATTTTTACTTTCTAGCCTTTACTTCGCAAAAGGAGAAAGTATTGAAATCGTTCGCCGGAAAAGGGCAATTTTTCAGGAGAAAAACTCTTATTGCCGCACCCTGGTAGCGAAAGAGTGGATAAATGTGTTTCATACACATAGTAGATTACTTCCTACAAAATGTTGTGTAGGCAGAGTTCACGTTTGGTGAGCCATTTTTTCTTTGCTGAAGTTTACAATCTTCACATCTCTGAGTAGACACTGAGTAGACTCTGAGTAGATGTTACCAGACGGTAACATCATTGAGCAGGTGAAGAACGTGATAAGGCGTCATTAACTTTCTGGTTTTATGATCCACGAACCGGAAGAGGTACTTCAGTGCATCAACTGACGTTACTGCAGTGTCACTGACCGGGTGGTCCTAGGTTCGAGTCCCAACTGTGGCAAGAATTTCGACAAGACCTTCTCAGCTAGGTGCTCAAGTTCGCTGCCTGGAGGAGAATTCTAGCGGCTGGCTGCTCTGATCGGTAGGTTTCCGAGATTTTCTCTTATCAACACCAGGTGAATGCGGGAGCAGTACCCTAACAAACGGGCCACAGGGTGTTTCCAGGCGCGTCAACGGCTTTGGTCATTAGTCCCGTTAGTGAATGGCATGTTTTTTTCTCGGGAGATGGCGGTGATCTTCCCCCGCTGGATGGCGAGATCCGGCGCCGACCTACCGTCGGCTAGTGGGGTTTCCCCCTAACGAGGACCCTCCCACCAGCGGGGCACCGCCCCAGCCGGGACAAGTTCTAAGCTCCCGACCGGTCTCCCTGAATATGTGGTAGTGTAATGCATGTTAGTGTAAGTGTGTGTAAGGGGAGAGGAGAGGACAAGAAAGAGGAAGGAAAGATCGCGCGTGGTCCGTGGCCCGTTCGGTAGGGTACTGCTGCGGCATTCGCCTGGTGTTGATCGGAGAAACCACGGAAAACTACCGATCAGAACTGTCGGCCGCTAGAAGACTCCTCCAAACAGCGACTGAATTCGACCTAGCTGAAGAGCTAGTGTCGAAAATCCTGCCGCCGTCAGGACTGCTGGTCTCAGGCAGTCCTGGTCTGAGGCGCTGCAGTGATATCAGTTGATGCACTGAGCTACCGGTATGAATATATATATATATATATATATATATATATATATATATATATATATATACACACAAAATTTCTCTACATTAATATCTGGCAAAGATCTTAGCGTCCGGCTTGCTGGGTCAATGGGTCACGATATATTATAATCCTTATTACCTTTATAATGGATTATAGGATCCGCAGACTATACAGCGCAGCTGGGAATCTGAAATAGAATGATTCTATTCCTAGTTCATTACTGTTTGGATTGACTAAATGAAAGATCACTTTCTTTTCTGAAGAACAAAATTTAACAACGTTATTGTTACCTTTTTAGCAAACAATTTAGTGAATTTAATAAAATGATTTGATGTTATGCCTTTGATCAAGATATCTTTGAATTTACAGTTTTATACCGCGGTTAACTTATCTATTCTTCGTTGATGTCCCTCGTAGACTTCTCAGTCGAAATATCTTGCGAGCTTGCCGTAGTCCAAAGTCCCAAGAAATCCTCTTCTGCCCCTATCCAAACTGGTCTCAAACTATCAAAATTATCAGTCCCGATTACGTCCTATGACATAGTCCCGAAATCTATAACTCGATTACCACTCCCGACAAAGTCCCAATTTATGCATCAATATTACTTCCACATGCAATATGTGCAATATCATTTACTGTCCTTAAAATTTCACGATCTGATAACCCGATTCTGACTATCTGTATTATACTCGTTCCCTCTCACGAACCTACGATCAGTTCAGAAACGCGATGCCGGTCAGAATGAAATCTTCCTGCATGATTCACCCTCGAAGACTTCGTATTAAACTACCTTCCTCTTTTTTCATAACATTTGACCGTCCTTCTCTCACCCAGCCAATCCATACGTTCGTTATATTTTGGTGTAGCTGACCTTTCGATCGTCTAAACTTCTTCGCCCAATCCCAAATTTTCTACTTTCGGCATCCAGCCACCTCTTAATGCATTTACAAAAAACAAAAACTACATTGTTTATTCACGGTCGTTGCTAAGCCCTTGCTCTCGTGATATTTCCTAATGCATGTTCCACCATATAGTCTACAAATAAATGTTGTTTATTTTCATGTGACATATGTCACTATATATATATATATATATATATATATATATATATATATATATATATATATATATATGATCTGCAAATCCAGGCTAGTTTTCAAAACTGATAGTGTTGCGTTCCTTCCATGGCAATCTGTGTATGGAAGTCTGAAAACGTACGACCACCCACTGTACTCAGAGAAAACGCGGTGTAATCTATATATTTAAAAAAATAAGGTATTTTGCCATGGCTTCGTTTAGAGCTTCTACTGAACCGATTGTAGTATTTTTTCCTTTAAATGAAAGAATATGATCCCTAGATGTGTTATCAGATATTGTTTGTGTTGATTCGCCAACATTTACGGTGTAAATTAATTAATTAAATCATTCTTTAATAGTACGCTTATCAATAGTCAATTGTTTTCTTCCAAAGAGTGGCTGTTTCAAAATCGATATATATGAGTCGATAGATGTCCACGCCTTCATGGTGGCGCTGTTTGATGTTTTGTTTTGATTGTTGAGATTTGTTTACAATTCGTCAAGGTTTTGTTTCAGTATAATTATTGCATTGTGGCGTTGACAGTTTGCATGTATTTGCTTTTGTGGTGTATTTTGTAGAGAACATTCGGACAGTGTGTTTTGCTCGGTTGTACTGAAGTAGTGAGGTTGTTCACAGGTTATGTCGAATTCTGAATCGTTGCCCACGCGTCCCAAAAAACGCAAACGTACATCAACTGGACGCAGGGAAAGAGAAAGTCAGCGTAAGTGTCGTGATAGTGAGGATATTTCGTTTTCTGCTGGGTCGTTGTCTATGAAATGTCAGTTTTGTTCTGCTTTGTACTTCGCATGTGAGAGAAATTCTGCAAACGAGTTTACTCTGTGTTGCTTAAATGGGAAAATAAGTTTACCTTCGAGCAATATTCCAGAAGAAATCAAAATTGTTTATAGGATATGATGACACATCAAAAAATAGTGCTCTTTCTTTTGTGTCATTTGGTGCCGATATTGCATTGCCACCTGGTCATGGGCCATACGTGTTCAAAATTTTGGGAACTCACATCACAGAATATCTTCGTTATACCCTGAAGATCCAAACATTGCAACGTATTGGGAACATTAGTCTGAACACAGTATTTTACATTTATCTCGGATCTCACCGTCAAAGTTTGACGGGTTTTCACTAGTTTAATAATATATTTCCGATGTATCGGAACGCCGATCCGTCGCGTTTCGCCAGAAATCAAGCCCTGTATAAAAGTACGTGCTCAACGCTTTTATAATTACGCAAGGAGACTCTTTAAAACCAGCGACAATAAATACTTTATGGTTCACTACACAGGATTCTCGCTTCTTCATTTTCGATAGCTGTAAGTTTTCACTTCCAGAGTGCCAGCTTTTAAATTATATTCTTAGATTTTCATGAAAAAATATTAGAACACTTAACCAAGAGCAAAAAAATCACACATCCCTTACTCTATTAGTATAATTTCAATATTGTCATCTTAGCAGAAATATTTCATGAATAATTCAATATGTGGTCCGATGTGTGTCTAAAAATTGTTGATGCTAGTAGAAATTGAACTAGCATTTTTCACGTTCATGTGGTAAGACTAATATTTTGTATTTGGGATAAAACGTTAATTAATATATTCTAATTAAAAGTATTCCCGACAAGTTTCTTATTAATTTTCTAAAACACTTTTCTCCAGTCAGCTTATTTTTAAAGAAAGGGTTGACTTTAGAACGACCTTCGGTATTTTAATGGTGTTCGCTTATACTTGTGAGCATCGAACTCTTACATAGAAACACATTTCTGTACAAGTAAAATATTTAGTTCACTCGACCAAGTACATTTTAATGAAGAGATTTCATCAAAATGCCTTGGGAGTTATCGGTAATTTCAGAAGCCAATTTAGTGGTGAGTAAATTTTTCTGGAAATTTCCAAGAAGACATTGTATGTAATGAATGTGTACTATAAATAAAGATAAATGCAAACTAGCTAATTAACCACAAAATACAGCCATGATAATTTCAAAACCCTCAAACTAGAAAGCAAAGAAAAAGTATAATTTCAAAAAAATAATTAAAGTTCGCATCACATCAAAATATGTAAATATATAAATATAATTATTATTAACATTATGGTGCTTCTAAGAACAATTATCAGTATTCCCGATAATAGGGGTTAAAAACGAATAACTAGTTCCCGGTCTGTACCGCTCTGCCTCGTCTCTCAGCAGACGGAGATAATGCCGTCGCTCTGACGTGTAGGAAGGATATTTTCGTCCGAAAAATTCCACTATTTTTTCGCCGTTAAAAATTCACGGCTTTGATAGAGTATCAACCCGCAAAATTGTGTGTACTAGTCCGATTCACACCACAGGTGAATGTGAAGTTTGAGAATCCCAGTGTTGTCTTTTTTCTCTTCTGCTATACAGTATTTGTCCAAAACTTGAGAGTAATTGCTTTGGCAGTTCGAAAGTTTTTGTGGAAAATAGACAAATACATCCATTTTTACTTTCTTGCTACCGCAACCGCGGTAGAGAGAAAGTTATGTAATGCTGCGCGAAAAAAATGGCGAATTTTCGGCAGAAAAGTCTTATTACAGGGCCCTGGCCACGAAAAAGTGGATAAATTCAGTCACTAAATTTAGAAAAAAATTCTCTTACACGTGGCGTGGCCAGAATTCATGTTGTGTGGGTCCTTGATACCGAAAAAACGATTGACGGCTGTCCGTCAACAACGCTAGAGGCTAAACCGTTCGTCCAATTTTCTCCAAAATTGGTATTTCCCAATCGATCTGGCTGATATCGCGGTCCATTGAATAAGAAATTAATATTTTATTTTTAGGGGTGCTTAAATAAACCACCTGGGACATTCCAAATTTTCAAGAAACGTGTAACGCTGATAGGTGTGAATGTAAAAGTGCCCTCTGTTGAAAATGAGGAAGAAAATCGGCGTGAACGTTCAGCGCTCTGGAATTTGTCTGTTAGACGTGTTCAAAGTGAGGTCAGCAAATACATGCGCCTCCGACGAAACTATTGCAATGAGCTGGAATTAATTCTTTTAGAATATATTTAACATCAAGATGACATGTATATGCACGGCCTGCTGAGATAGGAACGCAGGTTGTCAATGGTTTCGATGTCATGGAGATGGTCGTCATAAGAAGAGGAAGAAAATCAGAAACCAGAGATGGGAAGTGGATGTTCTGAAGTGAGGACGTGTATGATGAATGGGGTTTTCAGTCAGAGTGGTTTGACTCAGTGAAGAATATGGATTTGAGAGGGGTAATGTGAAATTGACTGCATGTTCAATTGAGGAAAATGTTAAAGAAAAGTAATGGACTGGAATATTTGAGAGTTGATGGTGAACTGTACAGAGAGTTTTTTAGATAAATAGGGTAAACCTAGATATTGTTCAGGGAAATTGTACTACGAATTAAAAGTTATATTATTATTTCAGTATGAGAAAAATATTTGGCATAATGTTTTGCTTTTGTTTGTTATTATTACGAATAAATGTTCTCTTTTATTTTGAAATTGAAAGCGTTTTGCACTTATAATTTAGAAAGTTGCCGTATTCAAATCTATGGTGTACGTCGTATAATCATCGGCTTTACATCAATAATTAAATGGAAATTTTTCTTTTCTCCCCATTACGTTAATCATTAATGGAAAAATATAAACCAACACACTATGGAGGCCGGGAAAGAGAAGCAGCGAGAGTCAGGAGGTGAAATTCACGCCACAATCCCTGTAATGAGTAGTGAACCCTGTATGTCACGCGCGCGTGTGGTTGAGTGAAATAAACGATTTTGAGAAGATCGGATGTCATTGGAAGACAACAGTCGGCCAGGACAAGCTCATCATGTTATTGTCCCTTCTCTTATTGGTGCGGTGGATGCTGCTGTCAGACGTGACGGACGGCAGACTGTGGAACACATTTGACTCACGTTGGGCATTAGTCACGGTACCACTCACGCCATCTTGACAGAGTGTCTGAAGTACCAGAAAATATTAGTGTAGTGTGTTCCCCATCGACTAACAAAGGAATAGAAGTTGAAGAGATAGCACTTTTAAGAATATCGTTTCCTGTCCCGTTGATTAACAGAGGAACGGTGCCACGTTTAAGAATGTCCTTCGATTTGCTACGGACGAAGAGCTGCACGCCTGGGTACAATTATTGTTCTGTAGGCAACTGAAAACTTTTTCTCTGAAGGCATTGACTATCTTGTGTGACAGTAGGATAAATTTATAAAAATCCATGGCGATTAACTTCTGAAATAATCAACAGCTTATTTAATTTTTTCCCATCTGACTCGTTTTCATCTGACTGACCCCATATCTTTGGTCATTTTATAACAAAAACATCATACACTCAAAGGTTATTTAAATAATGGCGGATCTCAGAGGCTCGGCCATCACCCAGCAAGGTTGCGTCATCCGCGATATGACCAATTTTGTACTTTATTGCGCAGTGCTCTCTTTCCTCTTTCGACGCCAGTGGATGCCGACAGCATGCCGTAATTACGTGCATTCCTTCCGCGAGTTCTCCCATAACTCCCACTAAAGCGACCAACGCGACGCAGCTGTTTTGTTTTACTGCGGTATGCCTTTTTAGTCTGGCGTCGTCCTATAACTCCGCCCTCAACGTCGTCGTCACTCCGACCATGTGACGGGCGTACAGCAGCATAAATAGTATCTCATTGCAACGATGGAGGTAGCAGAGAAAGCAGGTTACGTCAGTTCAAAGCTAGACTTAAACCTGTAAATAATCATTCATCAAATAAGAATTATTCTAATTTATTCTGTTAGATTTTCCGATCCCTCGAAACGTTCTATTGTTTAATACGTTGGATATAATTAAATTATATTAATAATTAAAAATATAGTAATTAATAAAATGGATATAATGAATTGAAAAGTAGTCTTACTTTCATTTGCATTTGATTCTGACGAGTTCTGATTCGATTAATACCGATACATGACGTTTCTTTAAAGATAATTCGGTTTTAGTGTAGGTTTCAATATTTCATTAACTACATTTTATATTGCTAGTTGATTAGATTTGTGAATACTTGTTACACATAACTTATCACCTGTAGATATGCCATTGGCAATTCCTGAACCTACTTCTACTCATCTATTACTGATAAAAAAAATTTATTTTTGAATTACTAGCTAATTTAGTAAGTTTCCCTATTTCTTATTTTACATTTCAACGTGTCACCAAATATCAGAACTAGATGAATGTAAGTCATGTATCAATATTATTATTATTATTATTATTATTATTATTATTATTATTATTATTATTATTATTATTATTATTATTATTATTATTATTATTATTATTAATTATAAATAATAATAATAATAATAATAATAATAATAATAATAATAATAATTCCTTTATTTCTGCCGAGGCTCTAGCCATTATGGCACTTTTCCAAGAAAGTATGAAAACTGAAAAGGTTTAGAGTATGAAGAACGTATTTGAATTGCAAAAATTAATTGCTCACTTTTAAAATTTACGTGCTTTACCCGATAATAATTATTTTTATTCAACTAATACATTAAATTGACAAGATTCGACATACATTATTGTAGTATTACTTAAAGTTCTACAGAGCATTCTCAAGTTTCATTGCCTTAGTTTGTATGACATCTTACGGTAATAAATCTCAAATGATGTGTTGAAGACGTGAGATTTGTCTTAGAGCAAAAATTTAAAAAAGTTTCGTGTATGAGAAATGTCTTTGTGTGGTAGCACACAATGCCTAGATTTACAGTTTCTGATAATTAAAAGCAATCCAGGAAACCACAACACGATTGTGACCAATTTCAAACTTCTCAACTAAAAAGTGTTTCCTAGCTAATACTTATTCATGTATTTATTTAACTAATTGCATTTACAATGACATCAGTAAAAACCGTTCTTACAAATAATATATCTTAAATAATTTTTCTTAAACTTAAATAAACAAACAAAAAATAAAAAATAAACAAAGAATACAAAAATTAGCGTTTATGTCATATTATACAGTATTTAGCACTTTCCCTATTAATACTTTAAATAAAAAATTTGGGGCAACTTTTTGAAAAAATCTTGTTTTAATATTTTTTAATCTTTCCATATTTCACCCAAAATTACGTGAAAACTGCTAAAATATTTTTTTAAAGGCATGACGTTAATAAAAGAACTAATTATGGAGAAACAATTTAATTCGCAGAAAAGTTCTCTATCAATATTGTAATTGTAGGAAGACGCCCAGAAAATCAAACTTTTTCCACTTTCTACTAAATCTACTAAAATAGTAGTTCTTTGCACGACTGCAGCTCAGTCAAGTGGTAGAGTCTTCATCTTCACTTGTTGCCTGGAAGTCGGCAATTAGTTGGAACAATAAAAACTAAAGTTTTTTCAAGGGCATATTTCCAGTTGCCTGATTTCGCTACTTCATCGGTAAGTCTTGTAACCATTACAGTATTTATAACAAGACTTTACAAGCTATTGATGTAGGGTACAGTAATTTATTTTACTTGCCTTGTAAAAACGATTTTAGTATTGGGAATATGAACACGCTGGGGCCTAACCCAAACCCCCAAATGATTCCTAACCCAATTTTTCGTCCTGCAAAATAAAAACAATTAAGGTATTTTTAATAAAAACAAATAAGGTACTTATTATACCTTAGGAATCTAATAAAAAAGCAAGAGCCTTTTCTGAAGCCTATCAATTAGAGATGAAATAAAAAAGAAATAGATCAAGAGACAAATTCAGAATTTATTCCCAGAGAAGTTGAAAAGAGAGAAATATAAGAAAATTCTGAAGTTGAACAAGCAAAAGGAAGATTCCACCTCCGGTGAGGAATTGAACATGTTTCTGGCTCTTCTAAATGGGATCTTCTACCAGGAATGTCTCCCCTTCCCCCGCCCAGGTGAAGATAGAGTGCATATTTTGCGGTGTAAAATTTTCAGAGAGCAGAAGATCTACGCCGATGTACCTAATGTGTTCACTATGGGCTTCTGTATTATACGCGCACGTTTTCTTGAGCCCTAAAATACCTACTAAAATTAGTTGAATTAATAATAAATATTAATGATGAGCGTTGTTCACAATCTCTCTTTAATATAATCTCTGCTCTCATATAACAGAAATTACTGTATATCGCAAAACGAACTACAAATTTGTATAATAGCCCTATCGTCGAAATTACAAAACCCCCACTCCTCTCGCATCTAGCGAAACGAGGGCTCAAGGAAACGTGCGCAGATACTAGAATGTGCGGTGGCGGAAAAATGCTTTTATAAGTCTTTTGTTGCACTTATTATATAGACTATGTGCAAGACACGCAAGACAATTGTTGTGCATATGATGTTAAACTAGTATTTTTGTACAATTATACTGAGTTCAATCTATTTTCAGTTTTATTCTTTTATTT
>BLKR01003450.1:0-55920 GCA_011170035.1 Teleogryllus occipitalis | reverse complement strand
CTGAGCCCTTTTCCGCAGCTTGGCCGATTTCTTCAACTGGTCGTACACTATCTGGTTATTTGCAGTCACCGTTGGTAATCCACTAATCTCCGGTGGTATCTTCACTGCGTCAAACGTCCTTAACTTCTTCACGCCGAAATCTACCTCCCACGGCGTCGAATGGGTGCTGGAGTGTGGCACAGCGTTCAGAACCTCGTTCAAAACGGGTACCGCCTCGAACCATGCTTTGTGGTTTTCAGCCACATACACGCGAAATAACCGCGACAACTCCCTCATTACTCGCTCGCTAGGATTGCTTTGCGGGTGACGTACCGCGGTAAAATGCACTGCAACACCTAGTTCTTCCATCTTCTCTTTCCATTTTTCGCTGGTGAATTGGGTTCCCCTATCACTAAGAATTCTCGCCGGTTTCCCGCACATTTCAAAAAATCGCAACACCTGTCGTATGCAGTTGTTGGCGTTGGGCTTCTTTATCGGAAAAATTTGGACGAATTTGGAGAATACGTCCATGATTACAAAGAGATGCTGATTGCCGAACCGGGTCTTTGGCAGTGGACCGTACAAATCAACGGCGTACAAATCTCTGGGACCTCGTGGCACTATCGCTTGCCATTCCCCTTCGTAACGCCGATTAGGCTGCTTTGTCTTCTGACACAAGTCGCATGAACTTGTCAGCTGCCGTATCTCTTTCCCCATGTTTGGCCAATAGCAATATTCGGACAGGATTTTAACAATCTTGTCCCCTCCAAAATGCCCATAATGTTCATGTGTAGAAATAGCTAATTCCTTCCTATGTTCCTTCGGAACCCAAATCCGGAAAAATCTTGTCTTGCCGTTTACCTTCCGTAGCAACATCCCATGGTATATCCTCCAATTGTCCACGTTCGCATCCTTGCTCCTCGGAATTTGGTCGACGTCATACGGTCGTCCCATCACCAAGTTGATCACTTCTCGGGTGAATGGATCGCGCTGCTGGATCGCGATGATGGTTTCCGCGGTCCATCGCGGATGAATTTCTCGCACCTGTAGAGCCGCCATAATATCCTCCGCCATTTCTTTCTCTTTGACTTTGATTCTTGACAGATAATCTGGGAGTAAGTTCTTCCGGCCTTCACAATATTCGATGTTAAATTGGAACTGTTGGAGCCACAACGTCCACCTTAACAACTTATCGTTATTGGTGTGGCTTCGCATCAAAAAAACTAGCGCCTTGTGATCCGTAATGATCGTAAATGGACGCCCGATCAACAACGTCCTGAATTTTCGGGTCGCCCAAACAATCGCAAGCGCTTCCAGTTCCGTTACGCCGAATTTTATCTCGCCCCCTTTCAATGATCGGCTGTCTAAGGCAATGATTCGCTGCTCACCGTGATCACCTATTTGGAACAGTAATGCTCCTAGTGCAAAACCGCTACTGTCGGTCTGTAGGTACATGCGCCGATGAAAGTCTGGGTATTCCACGACATAAGTGCGCTCGAACGCATTTATTAGTTCTTCAAATGCCTCCTGGCATTGTTGCGTCCAGTGCCGCTTGCTCCCTTTCCTCAGTAAATGCAATAATGGCACGACCTTCTGAGAGTAATTTTTCACAAAACGCGCATAGTAATTGCATACACCGAACAGTCGACGCAGCCCTCGAACGTTCTTCGGCGGCGGTAGCTTCTGAATTACTTCTCTTTTACTCACTTGCATCCTCATACCCGTGCCGGAGATTTCATGTCCCATAAACTGTACACGTTCGCGGCAGAACTCACACTTCTCCAAATTCAGTTTCAAGTTATATTCTTTAAAAATTTCGAACAACTTCCTTAAGCTGCTGAGATGGGAATGCATGTCTGGTGAAAATAAAATAATGTCATCGACATACATTACCAGGGTTTCTTTGAGCTCCGCGGGGATTACGTCATTTAAGTAACGGATCAGCGCAGCTCCCGGATTCTTTAATCCGAATGGCAGTCGTCGGAACGAGTACACAGTTCCCTCAAATTTGAAACTTATATAACGCTGACTGTCAGCTTCGACCTCTATCTGCCAGTACGCGGATGAAAAATCGCGCGCACTGAAGATAGTAGCCCCGCCCAACTTCATCACCATCTCATTTATCGTAGGTGGCGTCTCGTACCGTGGAATAGTAACCGCGTTTAATTTTCTCGCATCCAGGCAGATGCGAATGCTCCCGTTCCTTTTTATTACCACGACCAATGGACTGACATATGGGGTAATTGCCCTCTTTATTACTCCCTTTTCTTCCATTTCTTCCACTAGCTTGCGCACCTGTTCTACGTACATTTGCGATACGGGATATTGCCTGGCAGTAAACGGTGTAGTGTCCTTGAGCTGTAACGAAAACTTGTAGCCTTTCACCGGCTCTGACGATTCTCCGAAAATTTCTGCGAACTCTCGCAACAGTTGTCGAATTCTTGCGGGACAGTCTCCCAAGTCCATGACTCCTTCCGCGGCCCTATCCCCATTCTGGAGGATCTCTTCCATAACGGCCAGCATCTCATCCCCTGCGACCTCCGCCTCATCAAGTTCAGCGACCACTGGACTGCTTTCAATAAAACCTCTCGATCGTAGCGTCACTTTCCTAGCACCTACGTCGACGACGGCTTGGTAAGCCCCCAATGCGTCCATCCCAACGACGACGTCACGGATCAGCCCTCGAATGACGACTGCTGCTACCTCAATGGTCACCCCTCCGACATCAATCTCTAACCAGACTTGTTTCCCGGTGGTATTCGCCGCTTTTCGGTTTGCCATCATGACTTGTAGTTTCCGCGTCGGTAATTCAACCAACATGCGCCCTTCCTTCAGTACTTTGTTACAGAACTCTTCCGACACTGCACTCACACTACTGCCTGAATCTACCAGCGCTCGTACTTCTATCCCGTAGCATACACCTCGCAATAATAGACATTGGCTAGGTTTCACCCCTTCACTTACTTCTTCCCGGAGCAATTCATCCCCTTCAACGATGATCGTTGCTGCAGCTATCACTGTCACGGTATCGTCGCTATCCTCCTCGTTTGGGTTGAGCCACCTGTTCGTCCCAAACGTTTCTAGTTTTCCTGTCTTCCTTCTTTCTTCTCCCACCTATCTGGTATTGCGCCTGCTTCAATTACCTGACTTCTTTCTTCTCGCACCATTCGTTCATCCCCCGAACGTTGCCTATTATCCTCTTTCGGCTTCGGTTTGTTTTGTGCCTGTCCATTACGCGATTGTGCTTGCCTACTGGATTTATCATCACCACGGACTTCAATTGCGCATACGTTCTCCTGCCGATATCCTCCCCCATAATACCGATTATTCCTATTCCCGTTGCTGGAACTTTGACCGCGTCCCTCCTGCGCGTCTTGCTCATTTCCGTCGTTCGCCTGGTCGAATCTGCTCACCCGCTCGATCAGCGCGTCGATGGTATCTGGCATGTTGTTCCACAATAGGTTTCGAATACCGTTCGGCATCTGTCGGATTAGAATTCGGATAATTTCGGCCGGGTTAAAGTCCTCGCTGCACACCTTAAATGCGCTTACTTTACGCGTGACAAAGTCACTCATGCTTTCCGAACTTCCCTTCCTATAGCGTTCTGACATCAACCTATGCTTCAGCTCGAATTTGTGGTGCTGATTCCAATATCTTTCCAAAAATTTGGCGCGCCATTCCCCGTATGTACGTGGCGTCGGCGTCAAAGCTTGCCACCAATACTGCGCCTTGGAACTTAACGCCTCTTCGACGAATCTTAATTTCATCCCATCCGGTATATTGTTTACACTGAAACAATTCTCTAGCGCGGTTAGGAACGAATACGGCTGCTCCTTGCTTTCGCCATGGAATCGTAAATAATTGGGTAACGTGGGATGCCCTATCATACCACCGTTGCCATTTACCCTACGCGCGGTGAACACCTGTCGTTCAAGTTCCTCGATCTTGCGAAGAATTGCTTCGTCGATTTCGGCTGTCGGCCCTGCGCCTACCGATTTTAAATTGTCGATTTCGGCCTGGATTGTCGATCGAATATTTTCGTCCATCCCGCAGACCGATTCCTCAATTTTTCCAATCCGAGCGTCCTGTCGCAGTGATGTTTCCCTGCATTTTTGAACGTCCTTGGCGACGTCAACTAAACGCGCTCCTTGCGAGTGCACCGATTGTTGCAAGGTGCCCACTGTCGACCTTACCTCCCCCACTTCGGAACTAATCTGTTGGTTAACCACTTCTTGCACCACGCAACACGTTTCAAGTTTCTCTTCTATATTTTTAGCGTTCGCTTCTAATTGCGACAACCGCGCAGCTGATTCGGCTTTAAATGCGTTAACTTCTTCGCGAATACTCGAAACTGTCGAATGCAATTCACACTGCAACTTACTTAACGTGGAATTTATTGCTCGGTTCTGCTCGGCCACCTCCTCAAATTTATTCTGAACGTTACTTTCCATCCTAGCGCTACGTTCTTCTATCTTGGCCTGCATCTCTTGCAAATTCTCCCTAGCTACTCGAATGTTATCGGCTTTCATTCCTTGCATGAATTGAAACAACATTGCCATCGTAGGTTCCGGCGTCCTCTGTTCCTCCGCTGGAACTACCTCTGCTGCTGTCTGGCTCATTACTGCCCCCTGCACATTAATTGCAATGTTACCCTCCCCTTCTACCTCTAATTCGTCTAAGTGTTGATATTCGTCGTCCCCCTCTCGAACAGAAATAGTTTCGGAGTCCGACGCGTCTCGTACACTGACCAATTTACCGCTTCTCGTCTCCATAGCGACTGACACTGATAACGATTACTGCGTTAACACCACTGATCCACACGTTGCTTGAGTACCTGCTCAACCACAGCCCACCACGTTGGTCGCCACTTGTAATGGGTTCTCTCTCCTCCTTACTTCTTTTATCTATTCTCTTTGCCCTGCTCTAGCCCTTCTTACAAACAAACCAATAAACATTAGCCTCGCGTTGGGTTGCCACATATGATAACTTTCCCCCTTTTTCTACTCACAATTGCCCTGCCCCTCTGCTAGCTTACCTGGTCCTTTCACTCACCTGGGCGTGGTCTGCGGTGCGTCTGTACAGACGCGAGCAAGGTACTGCGCTCACGCGCGTGGATCAGTCTAATACTACGTAAATGATGGTGAAAAACACATTGATTTTCCGAATCATGACCCCCCCCAAAATGGCCATGAAGTTTATTCAATTGCCTTCGTTATCAAGTTCTTTTCAATTTCCACTATTTAGTGCCGCAACGGCAATGGTACCTCTGACGGCACACATCAATACAACCCAGCATCAAAAACAACAACAAAATAAACACTTCTCCTCCCTCAATAAACAATACATAGATATATAAATACTCTTTCGTTCACACAAACTATTTACAAACAAAAAAAAAACAAACAAATACCATTCACGCATATACATAAACCCCAGAATGCATTCTGTCGAGATTTTCCGTCTTAAAATCTACCAATTACACGGCTTGGTCTTCGACAGAGCTTTCTTCCATCAAAACTAAACAAACAAATGTCAAAATGCTTTGGCTCACGTATACTGTTGCCTCCGCGATGAATCTGCGTGTCTGGAGGTGATTACTCACGCCCAACAGCGCCTTCCGTTGTCGCCATCATATCCGGGACACTCACACACGCACCACAGTTGACTCATGCTGTCGGAGTTCACGCTGCCATCTTATTTTTTTATAAACCCTCCAAATTGTTAAATTTCACCGAGTTCCGAATTAAATTTCGCGCCTCTTATTATTCATGCAACGTCGCGCTCCCCACCGTTGCAAAACTTCTCGTACCGCCGCTCGCTCTCGCAAGTCCAGCGGGCGTTGCCGAATTTCGGAATAGTTCCAAAAATTTCCCTTTTCTTTTTACGAAATTCTCCTTCCACGACTGTTACACACCGTACTTAAAATATTTCCGGTTACTATATCGGATGATGCTCGTAACTTCCGCACTTTACAAAAATTTTTTTAAGAATCGCCTACGCGAACATACATCCTACTCTCACCGAGTCCAGACACATTCTGACGAATCTTGTTCAACCTAGCATTGTTATCCTTGCTTCAGCACTTTTCCCGATCGCTCGATAACTGACGATCGCGTCACCTTGGTTCTCTTAAAATATTTAATTTCTAACGCTTTCCGAAACACATTATTCTCGTTTTGGTTTTGATAAAATTCTCCCGGCAATTTCCTAAAATTTGATGTTCTCCTCTTGTTTTCTTTTTGTCAAAATCCTTTTATTTTCCCTGTTTTCCGTTTTTGACTGTGAAATGGAACGCACTGCATTTGTTCGCTAATCGCTTCGTCTTGCTTGAATTAATTTACCTGTGTTATTAAAATTTCGATACTTCCCGTCAAGATATTTAAATGGGGTAAATTTTATCTGATGCAGCTAATTTTCTTGTTTTACCTCCCGAAAGTCTGAATTCGATATGTTATCGCGTTTTCTTGCAGTATACGAAAAACCCCTTCTTTATATGCGTTTCATCGCTCCAACAATGGACTCCATTAATATTTTTCCTTAATACAAACATGCAAAATATGAAAATTTCAATAACTTTTTATTGCCTGACGCGATTTCACTGGGATAACTTTCAAAATGTTTCTAAATCACGGCCGGATCTAATGTTTATAGTCCAAACTCGCACAAGTCTCGGGTTCGCTTTATTCTCTTCTTTACTCGGTTTTATTTTTTTTTTACTATGGCGTTTTTGCTGTAAATGTTTTGAACCGTTTATCATGCAAATGCATACCATTGGGGATCGTGTAAATCATTACATTATTATATTAATATACAAGTCATTCTTGAAACCAATCTAGACATATTGTATACAGCTCTGGGGCTCAACTTGCAGGTCAAACATTCAAATCATACAGAGATTCCAATCCAAGGTTCTGAGAGACATTGCTAGTGCTCCTTGGTACGTCCGAGACGATGTGCTACATAATGATTTTAACATGTCAACAGTACAAAAAGAAATTAAATATTTTAGCCATAAATATGTTAGCAAATTAGAAAACCATAATAATGTACTAGCCATAAACTCACTGGACAATAGTTTAAAAGTAAAAACACTGAAAAAGGTCAAACCATTGGATTTTCCAAATGGATTTTAAAATGACAATATTGTTAATATTATAATAAAGTCAAAACCAAATGTTTTGTCAACATGTGCTTGTTGCAAGTGTGTAATCTGATAAAGGAAGATCACCAGTGGGTAACCTCTCCACGCAAGATTGTAATTTTGACAGCATATTTACTTTTTGTTCTTGTTTTGAACAGATTATAAATTTACAGATTTAATAAAAAAAATCAAGTTGGAAACAATTATTTAGCTACATTGTAGAGATTAAAAAATTCAGATTCTCATTGTAATTAACAAAGTGTATGAAATAATATAAACCTGTGTTCAGAAATTGGCAAATACATCGCAAACATTGTTAACGAAATAAAAGAATTAAATGAACTATACGTTTAAAAGAAAAATATGAATCACAAAAAAAATACTACAATTTCAGTACCATCCATTCTTGATTTTAATCACTCTACATCGCTACCACGTTCATGAGACGAAAATTTCGTAAAAGGTCCTACATACTACCAAGCATATTGTGACATACCAATATGGGGACATGTTTTATTACATAATATTTTTCATAAATGGGCGAAATGGTTAGAGCAAATAATAAGCAATATGGCGCCTTAGTAACGACGTCGTGGTTGTTGTGAGGATAAACAAACATTCATCTGACCGTGGAGGTGACGGCGTGAGTAGGAGGAAATATAAGAGATTTGTGGATTGGTTGAAGAAGCGTCGACTGGTTATTAAAACGGAAGTTTGTGGCATTTTGTCGAAATAAAAGAAAGGCGAGGCATCGTGGGTTTTAAATGGACGAAAAAATTCATTCGGTCGCATGTCGTGACGGTGAGCAGTTTGCTCGCGAATAGATTAATTTGTGCATGTTAGGACTTGTAAGAATTTCGGGGGTCTACAGTACGTGTTCAGACTTTGCAATATTTTCGTGTGGTAGAGCAAGAATCGGACTTGAGGGACATATTCGGACTCTGAATATTTTCGTGGCAGAACCAGAAGTGAACTTGTGATACTTTCTATGAATTGTGCAACGTGTTGAGTTCTGAATATTTTGCTGTGCATCAAAATAAGACTAGGAAATTTTTCGCGAGTGAACTCCATTTATTATTGAACTTATAAATGTATGCGGTTTACGAACGATACCGGACTTTGCATATTTTCTTGCTATAAACGGAAGATAGAACTGAGAAATTTTTTGCTGTGTTATCATAAAAGTACTGGATATTTATACGGAGAGAACGGGCATCAGACATAATATAGTGGAGCTAGAACAAATATTTGAGTGGTGCGAAACGGTGAATCGGCAGTGTTCGTATTTAAAGAAGAGAAGAGGATTCGTGGTAATTAGACTTCGGGACTTCGGAACCTCAAGAAAGAAGGGAAGGCGTTTCTTCGAGATGGCATCAATCAAGAGCACGCGAAGACCAGAATCGCCGTATAAGGTTCGAACCAGGTCATGACTAAAGAAAGTTTCTCATTGTAAATTTTTACAATTTAATTTTACTGCATTTTGATAGGAAATAAACATTAAGTTTCTCTTTGAAAGAAAGATAAATGATTTTCATTGGCCGATTCAAGCTAATAAGTAGCTAGATAAAATAATCTGTTTTCAGATTCCTCGCCATTCTGTATAGATGGCAGATCGGGTAATCGGCTATTAACAGATAATAGCGATTATATCTGACGTGACCCATCGACCCAGCTAGTGGGATAATATTTAGTTTTTATCAGAGAAATAATAGTTAAAATATTATCGTAACTTTTTTCCTGGCGCCCATGTTATTAGAAATTAGGAAACGGGTTACGACGAATCGCCCAATAATTGTAGCAGTTAGGGGTATGTTTCAGTATCGAGAACATTTATAATTTTCATATTTTCGGTGGACTCCATCTATCAAAATCATGAGGGAAGCAAAATATATTCAAAATATTTAACTTCTAAATAATCATAAAGAAATGTATTTGCATTCTATAAAATATCACACCCTTTTCCTTTCCATTGTTCTTCTATTTTGTCTTCCAAAGTTAAGCTGTGGTAAGCTAAGGTTATATAGAACAGATTTCAAGAGAAACCAGACGTAAACCGTTCATCACTTGAGACGAAATGATGTTCTCCTAGTTTCTTTAAAATCAGAATTATGAAATTGAACAATCCAAAAGTATCATTTGAAACCTGGATGATCATTTTAATGGCCGGCTGCTCTTATTGGTAGTTTTCCTTGGTTTCTCCGATAAATACCAGGCGAATGACGGAGCGGTACCCTAAGAAACGGGAAACGGACAAAGCACAATCTACCTTTGCCTTTTCTTGTTATCTCTTACTTACACACACTGAAACATGCATGCACAACATACACACATACATGACCGGACACAGGACCAGAAAAATATGTAGTATGAAATGTCAAAAGATATACATACACACACACACGCGCGCACACACACGCGCACACACGCGCACACACGCTCACACACGCGCACACACGCGCGCGCACGCGCACACACGCGCGCACACGCGCACACACACGCGCACACACGCGCACACACGCGCACGCACACGCGCACACACACACACACACACTATATATATATATATATATATATATATATATATATATATAGATAGATAGATAGATAGATAGATAGATGTGAGTGTGTGTGTGTGTGTGTGTGCGAGTGTGTGTGTGTGTGTGTAATGAAAACAGTAAGAATATGTAATGAATATGTAATATCGTATATAGTATGTAATATTAAAATACACTAATTATAAAACACATTTACATAATACCAAATTACATTTATAAAACATTTCTTTAAAAAAATGTTAAAGGAATACAAACGTTTTAAACACTATTTGGAAACTTTTTTTTGCACACTTTGCACTATACAGCTTTCCCGTCAATAGGAAACGTTTCATCTATTAGGCATCCGGACCGTAGTTTTGGAGTCAGCCTAGACGCATTAGAAGCCATCGTACAAACTGGCTTATATCTATGACAAGCAAACAATAACTGTCGTGCAGCATTCTCATAAAAGTGTTGCGGGTCGGCGAATGCCAAAGTTTCTCAGAAATTAAGGTTAAAGGTCTCGAAACGTGGTGACCGTAATACTTTTCATACTCAAAGGTGAAAATGATCTCAGTCGCTGACGCGCATTTCCGCCACCGAGGTAACTGAAGTAAGTTCGCCGGACTGTGTCATCCAATCGCGTCTTAGATAGATTTATTAAAGCTCGCTTTGAGCTAATTCTCGGTGGCAAACATTATTACAAATAGATATACGACAATTACAAAACTATTACGAATATTTACAAATATAATTACAATTAGAATTAGAGATTGATTTTGAGTTATCTGTAAGTTGATTTACAGCTTTCTTAACACTTCACTTCATTTCACAGTGCTGCATTACACTGCACTCCCCTCCCTTCCCATGCCACCCCACCACACCACACTACACTTCACTTCACTGTATAAGGGACATGACCATATTAATAATAATAATAATAATAATAATAATAATAACGATTATAATAATATAACTAATAATAAAAATAACTTAAAAGTTACTTCAAAACCAGTAACAGTGTTAAAAATTATGATATCAATAATAATAAAAATAATAATATAATAATAATGATAATGATAAAAGTCCCAGTATTATTAATGATGACCTACATAGAATTAAGTATATTTTTAAATTTCACTACATTAGAAGGAAGAGTCTCTAGTGCTTTTGCAGGTACTTTGTTCCAATCTACTGCTTTTGCAGGTAGTTTGTTCCAATCTACCTTCTAGTCTTCACGTAGCTTACCTGGAGTAGACAGCACGCAGTAATAATGTAGGAAAAAATGCTTATTTTTTAAACACTTTTTCATTAAAAATATATGCAATAAAATTGAAGAAAAATGATTGAATATAAAAAACTATTTTGTGAAAATAGCAAAATATGCCAAATATGTAATACATTTCTAAAGATGTAAAAATATGTAAAAAATTGGATATTGAATTAGGTCGGCAACGATTCGTTAAGTTTACAATTTTGTGACCTGTAAGTTGAAAGACAAAAAATAAGTAATTACATAAAAAATCCTGTCTCTACACATGATGTTTGACTGGTCTGGAGCTTAGAGCTTGTTTCAGCTGGGGTGGTGCTCTACTGTGGGAAATACCTGGTTAGGGAAATCTCTCACAAACCGATGTGTAGGTCGCCGACGGATCGCGCCATTCAGCGGGGGAGGAACACCGCCAACCCCCGCGGGAAAACACGCACTACACTTACGGGAGTAATGACTAAAGCCGTAACTTCCCCGAAAACTTCAATGAATGAAACATTTCAAAAGAGGAATTCAATTTGATTAATTTTTTTGTATCAATTTCAAGAAGGACCAAGTTTTCTTTAAATTTTCCAGAATCAAATGAAACAGAAGCCACTCTGCTACCAATTTTTAGAATGAATGTAGTCTCAAAATATCTATAACAAACTTCATAAATTTCTCTTCCGAAGGCAGTTCTGATTAATTGACGGTCACTTCTCTTTCCTTTGAGACGCTTCCAATGGTAGGAATGCGCCGTTCTCTTATCTCGCCTCCGACCGTTCGTGCTCTCCAACTTCCCGTTCCTCCTCAGCTGCGAAGTTGGCGCACCAGGAAATTACTTCCTCCCCTGCCCCTGTGTCCGCCTTCATAAAACTTGCGTTTCAATTAGTCAAAATCTGTATAATGTTCTTTTTGCTTGTTTTAATGCAACTTTTACGAGATAAAAATAATTGTCGTTCTCGGAGCTAAAAGTATAGCCGAAGAACTCTCTCTCTCGTTGAGATTCAATAATGAATAACGTTGCATCGATTTAAATATCGTTGGATTTCCTTAAGTTTACAATAATAATAATAATAATAATTAATATTATTATTGTTATTATTATTTTATTTATTACCATAAAGTCCGATATACATGTGACAGAATAAATTATATGATATTCTAGGGCATGTAGGGTGGTGGAAAGCAATCAGTTTTTGCCAATGAACATACAGTAAGTAGTTTCATACTACGGAATTAGGCATGTGACATTTGCAAACGGAACGGTTAGGCAACTCCGTTTGCAGTGGTGTTTGGCAGGTACATGAAACATTGTGTAATGGAAGCGCAAAAACATTCAAAGTTGGAGGGCGCGCGCAGCAGAAGCGGACACTGGAACGCGATTGCTTGGTTTGTTGTTAGTGGTTCCGGGCACGTCAACTACTGAGATCATTAGTCACGTAAGGGTATTGCATGTTTTTCATCGGGAGGTTGCGGTGATCTACCCCGCTGGATGGCGAGATCCGGCGCCGACCTACCGTCTGCTAGCGGGGTTTCTCTCAGCCCGGTATCTCCCACCAGCGAGGCACCACCCTAGATGGGACAAGCTCTAAACTCCTGACCAGTCTCCCGGCATTTATGGTAGTGTGGTGATGTCAGAGTAATTGTGGGTAAAAGACGATGATAGGACAAGTAAGAGGAAGGTTTTTTTAAGGTACTACTTCGGCATTTGACTAGTGTTGATCGGAGAAACCACGGAAAGCTACCGATCACAGCAGTCGGCCGTTTGAATTCTCCTCCAGACAGCGACTGAATTCGACCTAGCTGATAAGCTGGTGTCAAAATCTTGCCACTGTCGGGACTCGAACCTAGTATCTCCCGGCCAGAGACACTGCAGTGACAGCAACTAATGCACAGAGCGACCTCTCCCGGACTGGAACGCGAAACCGAGGCCAGTCACCGCTAGTGCAGTAGTCACCCATATTTAAGGAGCCATGGGCGCCGGAATATCGCATAGGCAGACTTGTTTTGTGAATACGCTCCGAAGTGTTGTAGTTGTATAAGGAATTCTGCCTACGTTGACAGCCCGTTACTGGATTTCTACTTGGACTTTGGTGACTATGGCTTCGAACTGGTAAATATCCTGGTGACGACGACAGCGTTTTCGACTATTGGTACATCTGTTATATTGTTAGAGGCATTGTTACTAGTACGAGTGGAAACTCTGGAATTGCGTAAGTGCTATAAACAATGTATGCACAATTATATAAACATTGTTAAGTCTTTATTTCTTGTGTTTTTTTGCATTACATCTTGATTCACCATACCGTGACCTGCCAAACACCAGTGTATAAATTGTCTAACAATCAATGTCCCAACAATAGAGACTCGATACTTGTACTGAGAATTATTTGATATTATATCATTTGTTGAGGCTTGCGAACGTCTTCCACGTTACTATTGTTTAAGTGAATATCAGGCATACTACACGTTGTATGTATACAAGATTCACTTTCTCTAAGTTCGGCTTTTCTGCAGCATTTGCACTTCTTGGGGTCGGCATAAGCGCACTAAAAGGAGAAAAAATGAACAAAGATCAGTGATGATTTGGATAATAACTATAAGGAAGAAGAATTAAACAAAATGTTAACAGTAAAGTTGTTAATTGAGGATTAAAAGAGTCAGATGATAGAAACGTAAATGTCAGCAGAGAAGGTCGAAAGGAAAGCCAGGCGCAGAACAAATCCTCGTCTCGCCCGTCGCGAAAGGCGAGCGCTGCCGAGTGTAATATCGCGCCCCCTGGGGCGGAAGTGGGTTTGTGGGTCGCGGCGGCGCTCGCGAGCCTTGGCCTCGGCGCAACAGGCGCCCCCGCCCCCGGAGCCCCTCGCCGCCCCCAGCACTCCCGCCACTGCCATCTCGTGCGGCTGCCCCTGCCCCACTCCTGCGGTCCCGTGCTGCTCCGTTCCATTCTCGTCCCGCTCACTACGTTTCCACCGCCCTTTCGACCTCTTCCACTCTCAATCCCGACTTCCTTTCCGCCCCACGAAACTGCCCTTCTGCTTTTCAATATCCTCTCTGCCCCCTTAATCTCCTTTCTGCCCCCTCAATCTCCTTTCTGCCCCCCTCAATCTCCTTGCTGCCCCCCTCAATCTCCTTGCTGCAACCCTCACTCTCCTCGCTGACCCCTCAATCTCCTCGCTGACCCCTCAATCTCCTCACTGCCCCCTCAATCTCCTCACTGCCCCCTCAATCTCATCGTTGCCCCCTCAATCTCATCGCTGCCCCCTCAATATCCTCTCTGCCCCCTCAATCTCCTCTCTGCCCCCTCAATCTCCTCTCTGCCCCCTCAATCTCCTCTCTGCCCTCTCAATCTCCTCACTGCCCCTCAATCTCGCTGCCCCCTCAATCCTCTCTGTCCCCTCAGCCTCCCGCTGCCCCTCAGCTCCTCCTCTCTGCCCCCTCAATCTCCTCTCTGCCCCCTTAGCCTCCGCTCTGCCCCCTCAACCTATTCTCTGCCTCCTTAACTTTCCCTTTGCCCCCTCAATTTTCTCTCTGGTCTTTCAGTCTTTCCTCCGCACCATCGTTATCTCCGCTTCCCCGACCGCGCCAGCTTCATTGCTATCGCCACGACGCTCTGCCACGAAATTGCTGCGGTGCTACTCCACTCCACACCACTAGTATCCCCCTTCATTCCAGTTTCAGATTTCGCCACTTCACTTTCCGTGGCTCTCCCTTCCCAATATCCACGCAGCCCTACACCCGACTCGTCCACATCCTCGGTCGCACAAGAGGGAGGCTCATTCCCTTTCCTCTGAGCTGGAGGAGAATTGTGCCGAACGATTGCTCCGACCGGTAGTTTTCCGTAGTTTTTCCGACCAACGCCAGAATGCGGCCAACGCCGAATAACGGAGCAGTTCCCTAACAACTGAGGAACGGACCCTTCCTCTCCTTATCCGTATCCCCTCCTCTTCCCTTACACTAGCGTGTCGCGTTTAGAGATTGCCCGAATGGGGCGGGGTCCCGCTGGCCTGGAGAGGGAAAGATAACGGGAGGGGAAATCTCTCGTAAGCTGTGTAGATCGGCGTCCGATCTCGCGTTCCAGCTGGAGAGGAAAACCGTCCGTCCCGAGAAAAAACATGCACAACACGTACGGGATGAACGGGCCTAGGAGTTGACGTGCCGAGATACACCAATTAATCAATCAATCCTCCCTCGGCTCGGCCCGGCCATCGCTCTCCGTCGCTGACTCCACACTCTGGCTGCTGTCACATAATCGGACGTGCCCTCGCCGACGACAGCGGGCTCTAGCGACACGAAATTGCGGCCGTCTCGAAGCCCGCCGCCTCGAGCCCCTCCCCCACCCTCCCGCTCTCGCCGTCTTCACCGAGAGACAGACGCGGGACCCCACACCCGACAAACTTTCCACCCCGCTCTCCGTCCTTCATCCTATTCCTGTCCGTGGACATGAAATCGATCCTGCCCTCACCGCTAGCTCCGAAATTTCACCTGTCGACTCATACTACAGCCCCGTCCCAATCCCGTTCTCGGCGACCCTTTACTTTGGACTCCAACGAACTCCCTTTACCCGCTCCCCCCCCCCGCCTTGCACCCGACCTCACTTCTCTTCCCTTTGCTTGCCCCTGCCTGGAAATTGCTGCCGTACTCACTGCAACTTCGCAAAAAAATCGCATTCTTCGACCACGTGCCCCCAGACCAAACAAGTCTGGCTGTCTGAAAATGTGTTATCGATAACGCCGAAAACATCAATATTGGTAACTCACTTCTCACATGGGGTCTTTTTACTTCTTCAATGGTTGGGCATAAATTAAATTTTAATTGTTTTTGCTTAGAACATATAATTTAATTGAGAGCCTTTTCGATTGAAAACGTTGTTAAACAAATATTATTTATCGGCTGGGTAGTACAGGTTTAAATAGAGTAATTGCTATTTCTTTATTTTTAAAAGTTGACTGTCAAGAGTATAACGATTATATGCCAGGGGATCTTTTAAACTTTTATTTATTACTGAAACTTACTTTACATTTTCAATTGACATTTACTTTAAAATTACTGTGATAATGAATGTAATATTTTTCTGCTCCCATCATATAATTCTCTTATTAGGTAGCTGCATTTAGTTTTATAATGTGATTCACAATGATACATATTTATTATAGCATAATGTTTGAACCAAACACGGTGAGATTTGCAAACTAAGCATTAATACGTTATCTAAATAAAGAAACTCTTTGATCCTCTTCTATTAACTGTTGAGGTCCACTGTCCATTTAAAAAATGCCCTGCTAAGACAATTTGCGGGGAGGAGGTCGTACAAATCGTGCATGTATTTTCGTGTTTCTGAAAATCAGATACGGAAATGATAACTAGGTTCAACTACTACTAGTTTTCATTAATAGTAGAAAATTGACCGTATGAAATTCGCTGAATATTGCATTAATACACTCGATTGAAAATTATAACGTTTATTGTCACTCGCGTCATATTACACAGCTTATTCTTGACAGAAAACTATGAAGTTTCTGACCATGTGACAGGAGTCTGGGTTCACTAGACACTAGGAACTTGGAGAGGGAAATCTAGAAACAGTGAAACGGTTTTAATATAGACTGAAAAATTCGAATAGTTGATTACGTTCATCCACAACTTCTCAAAACTAATGTTATGAATATATCCCTATACTCTGTGCATCACTGCTTACGAAACAGCTGACGTCATGCAACGAGGAAGAAAGAAGCTTCAGAACTCACGTGTGCCGTTTCAGAACAGCCAATTTTTGCTGCTCCGGGTCTCCATTTCCCACACAACATCAGAAGCATTTTTGTTTTTGCAGGCCACTAGTAAGCTACTAATTGAAGTGTGTGTGCAAACAGTGGTAATCCACTTTGAATGTAAAGTGATATGTAATATTGATGATACGTTATTTGTTGCCACATGTTGTAGTTTACCAAAGAGGGAACATAAAAATGTGCTAACATTTACGGTCATACAGCCGAACCCTACGGTCATACGGACAAATAAATTTATTAAATGGTTACCGCTCTACTTCCATAAAAGCCCCCCAAATTCAAATTTGAGTGTTACCATTAAATTCTTCCAGTACCCTCAATTGTTTTGTTACACATGTAAACATGGGGGAAATATTCTGTACAAACATTGCCCTAAGACCTTTTGTCCGGATAAATGAATAATATGTTTATCTGTTGACAAAAAAATTACGGCGTCATCTCAAATGAACTAGTAAATTTATGTCGTTAGGCAAAACTGTTACTAAGTATCACCAATAGTTTAATTGTTGGTTTAATTGATTGACAATACTACACGGAACATGCTTTCAAAGCAATAATTCTTCTTGCAGATTGGAATATCAGCGGTGAATCACACTGTTTGACAGGTTTTAACATGCAATCTGTTTTCAGTAAAGCCATTTTCTTCGACGCTTTTGTGAGAAAATTTGCGAAAGATTTTCAATCTCAATTTATGTTACGGTAAATTGCATTGACAACAGGAAATATACGTTATCATTTGAAGATTTTGGAGAGATAGAGAGAGAGGAATGGTGAAGACAAGTTTAGAGACGAATTCACTTGGGTTAAGTTTTTGATAATTTTAAGTTTTGATTGCGATCTTTGATTATGATGAGATTGACTTGAGATTACAATAACTATAATTATGTTCATACCATCAAAACTAATGGCTATTAACTGGTCGCATTGTTCTCTTGAACGCTTTCTATCTGTATATGATACTGTGACATACCGATATGTCACATGAATATAAACTAACATTTATTTGAAGACAATATGGTGGAATATGCATTAAGAAGTTTAGACGATCGAAAAGTCAGCTACACCAAAATATAACGAACGCATGGATTGGCTGGGTGAGAGAAGGACGGTCAAATGTTATGAAAAAAAAAGAAGGGAGTTTAATACGAAGCTTCGAGGGATGAATCATGCAGGAAGATTTGATTCTGACCGGCATCGCGTGTCTGAACTGATCGTAGGTTCGTGAGAGGGAGCGAGTGGAGTGCAAATAGTCAGAGTCGGGTTTTCAGATCGTGAAAGTTTAAGGACAGTAAATGATATTGCAGATATTGCATGTGGAAGTAATATTGATGCATAAATTGGAACTTTGTCGGGAGTGGTGATCGAGTTATAGATTTCGGGACTATGTCATAGGACGTAATCAGGACTGATAATTTTGATAGTTTGACACCATCTTGGATAGGAGCAGAAGAGGATTTCTTGGAACTTTGGACTACAGCAAGCTCGCAAGATATTTCGACTGAGAAGTCTTCGAGGGACATCAACGAAGAATAGATAAGTTAACCGCGGTATAAAACTCTAAATTCAAAGATATCTTGATCAAAGGCCTAACATCAAAATCATTTATTAAATTCACTTCGGGCCTCCCTCGCGAAAATAAGCCCGTCAATGCATCTCGCCGACAAAGGCGCACTGCCGGCGCATCGCCCGCGCTCCTCGGCCACCTGCATGCCGGATGCCTCAATTCCGGTAAAATCGCAAACACAAACGGGCCGCCATCGCGACCAAATTCGTGCCACCGCCTTTCTCTCTGATCGCACGCCAATGTCACGTGACCCCCCCCCCGGAAGGCACATCACGTATAGGGAGCCGATCGCGGGCACTCCAAACTTTCCCGCCTTACCATAGGTCCAAGTCACAGCCACGTGACTCTCCCCCCCCACGGCCTCAATCACACCCGCAACAATAAATACTGCAACTTCGCTCACACACGGGACGACACAACTAGAGAGAACGGGGAGACGACAACGAACAGAGTAAAGACACACGAGAGAGAGACAACAAACAGACAGAGGCAACAACCAAACGACAACCAGAACAAACAGACAACGGAGACAAGGTCGACTGTTCCTGCTTCGCCTATCAAGGCGATTAGTACGGCCACATCTAACCAGCCTCAAATTCGTGCCACTCGCGAGCCGCAGCCGCCACTTGGTCGAATTCACGGCAAACTCCACCACCAGCTCCGGTCATCTGAGTCCGCGCCCATGCCAGTTCGCACCACCGAACTGACTGGAGCCTACCTCAGCCCGGACAGCGACACACTCAGCCGAGTGATTTGGGTTGCTGCCTTCCTTGCTTCAAACTGTAAGTAAGCTGCCAAGTGTACTTCAAGAAAGAAGAGCAATCACTAACGTCATAAACTATCAATGGTCCTCCGGCTTTTTATAAATCGAAATAAATTGTACTCAATTATCAAGCAATTAAATTTATTTATTCTACTTGCATATTATCTATCATTGCCCCAAAGGCAAACAATCCCCTGAAACCCGTTCTGATCCCCGTATGTAGTCGCACTCGCAGCACGGCAACTACCAGGCTGCATCTGCTACAATTATTCAATTTCACTATATCCGATTAACCATGACTCATCATTTTTCACTCATTCACCAATCCGATTAACACAACATTTTAAAATTATTTGGAAAACAGTTACTGAAAATAGGTTATCATTTTTTTTCAATCATTACTTTTATATTACAGGTCATATATGCCCTTTTATTTACTACATGTCGAGTTTTAGGAATAACAGGGGTGATGTGCAATATCAATATTACTGCTCTATGTAAGATTAAACATATTACTGAAACGTCAGCCTGTAATGAAATTTCTTCTTCGTGACATTCAACCAAGAACTGTAATTCTTTCCTGAATTGTTTATTCTTTTTCATTCAAAGACCTCTCATCCCTCCCCAATATCTTCCAAGTCTCAAATATCCCTGGACCGTGAAGATAGGGTATCGCCCACTTCAGGAGATATGTTTCCTAACATTCATGGCAGTATTCTGCAAATGTGTTTGTTATGTACTTTTCCCTCTCTTGTAAGGAATTTTGAAAAGAAAGACGTGACCTACATCGCCGCATGATTTGTAGGGGGCAACTTCATGTAATCCATCTTCCGTGTGACGTTTGTTTTCGCGACCAGCCACCCAGAGAATGTGTTTTCCATGAACGTCGTCCTGAGCTGTCAAGTCTTTTGGTGTTTACTTAAAATTTTAGAAAACTCAATCAAATTAATGTTGTTTTTCCATATATTTGGGGAATCCATTTGATTCAGAAACACACACAGGAGGACACGTCCATGCAAAACAATGTTAAATGAAAAATGGATGGAAGTTTTGAAGAAAGTAAATTAAAATAAATGTCCTAAAATATAATTTTAAATGATTCCTACCAATATTTAACTATTTTTAAAATAACTTTTCATTTTCCTTTTTTTTAGAATGGCTGTTGTGTATTTAAATAAATTTTGGATAACGTTTATGCATAATAATTCTTGAATTATAATTATATAAATCTGAATTTCATGGTCATTAAAACCTAAAATCAATAATTTAAATGTTAAGTAAACAGAAAATATTATGTCATGACTAAAAAATAAATGTGGAAATTCGCTGATATTTTTAATCAGTCATCAACGTTTTTACCTGAGTAACTCTGCCAATTGTTAGCTTATAATATGTTAAGAATGAATCAGCATTATTTTATCTTCGAAGCTAACTCTACACATTTTTGTTCCCGTGGTCTGTGTGTTGTATTTATGTTATAAAGAAAATTAATACGATCGCTAATTGTTATAATTACTTAGAAAAATATTAAACTAAAATAGGAAACGATATACATAATAATTCAAATAAATTTTGAAAGAATTCGTTTTCTTTTCAGATTTGCAAATACTTGAAATTAATAGATACAGCGGTTCGATTCATAAGATAGAATTTTTAAATTTCCATCCAATCAAATAATATTCATCTTCATTTCCATAGAAAAAATTTGAAGAGGCATTTAAGATACATCGAGTTAAGATTCCATTTCATTCTTATAACATCAACACGTTTTTAAACATTCACTTTCCTTACATCCCCTTCCTTATGCGCTCCCCCTACCTTCATCATTGTCCCGGCTTCATATCAGGCCCCGGGCGTGCTCTGCGCTTTCGGCGGAGGCACAAAGGCAGAACCACAAGGCAGAGCGTCGCGTGGTATCGACTTTCCGAGGGCGACAAAGCAGAACGTGGCGCAACGCTCCCCGTCCCCTCCACAACCACTTCCCCTCCCCCACCCCTCCTCCCGCCGCCGCGCGGGTGCGTGCTTGCGCAACACTCTGCTCTATGGAGTGGGCCGTGAAGGGGGAAGCGGGTACGTTCAAGACAGCGCGACGCGGGGCGAGGCGGGGAAACGCGCCCCCTTGTGCTAGCTATGATACGAAGGCTTCTGGGGTGTGCGACGTTTCGGCTGGCACGCATTGGGCCCAGTACGTGAGGCGGGGTTGACGCCAGGGCCACGTTCTGTGGTCTCATATAGAGAAGCCCTGGCGGGGAATTGGAATCTCCCGGCCAGATCCCCAGATTCCCGGTGGGTTTTTATTGTTTGATCGATTGAATAGTGAAGCCGGGCGCGTCAACTGCTAAGATCATTAGTCCTGTAAGTTCAGTGCATGTTTTCTTGCGGGATGAGGCGGTGATCTTCCCCCTCTTGGATGGCGACATCCGGCGCCGACCTACACTCGGCTAGCGGGATTTTCCCCAACCAGCGGGACATCCGTCACAGTCGGACTCTATGCTTCCCGAATATGTGATAAAGTAGTGCATGTGAATGTAAGTGTAAGTAAAGGCTGAGGAAAGGAGAAGGAAAGGGAAGGAAAGGTCGCGCGTGGCCCATTTGTTAGGGTACTGCTCTGGCATTTGCTTGACCGGAGGTACCACGGATAACTACCGTTCAGAGCAGTCTGTCGCTAGAATTCTCCTTCAGGCAGCAAGCGAATTCGAACCCGCTATCTAGCTAGTGTCTAAAATCCTGCCACCGTTGGAACTCGAAACTTGGACTTCCCAGGCAGAGACACTGCAGTGTCATCAACTGATGCCCTGAGCAACCTTTACCCCAGCCCCAGGTTGGCACTTTGTTAGTGTTAGGGTGCATCAACTACTGAGATAATTGGTCCCGTAAATGTAGTGCGTATTTTTTCATCGGGGAGTGGCGGTGGTCTTCCTTCGCTGGATGGTGAGATCCGTCGCCGACCTACCGCGGGCTAGTGGGGTTTTCCCTAGCCAGGTATCTCCCATCAGTGGGACACCACCCCAGATGGGATAAGTTCTAAGTCCCCGAGCGGTCTCCCGGCATGTGTGGTAGTGTAGTGCATGTTAGTGTACGTTTGTGTATACGGGGTAAGGATTCCCTTTGTGGTGTACGGGGGTTTTAATAGAATAGCACCACGGATAATCCCCCCTGTCGTAAGAGGTGACTAACACCTTACTCGAATTATTCCTTTCGTGTCATACAACCCTTCCCTTGCCCCCAGAATCCAACGGGTGTACTGAGTAGCTCCGAGGCCCCTGGTACCTATCCTAAGTAGTTCCGTCCTTTGTTCCTTCATAGGGTAGGCAGAGCTCTTAGTCCCGTGAAGGTGGTCTGCCTAGGGGAGATCAACCCGAAATATTGCCCAGTACGCCCGAAGACTGTGAGGTGGCAGCCTCACCATCGAGCTTAACCTGCGCTGCGCTCGTAACGCGGTCAGGAGATATACTAAATTACTGAATCTCTCCAGGGAAAATGCCGGACTACTATGATTAAGACAACCAAAGCTATGAAAAAGGACAAGAGTTTGGGATTAATGAAGATAGCTGTATGGAATGTAAGAGAGTTACGTGGAAAAGAAACCTTGTTAGAAATGGAATTACAGCGCGCTCAAGAAGACATTGCAATCATACCTGAAACGAAGAAGTTACAAGGTTCAATAGAATTTAAAGAATATAATTTAATTTACTGTGGCGTAGAGCGTGAGAAGAGAGCATCAGCTGGTATAGGAATAATGATTAAAAAGAAACTCAAAAATAAAATAGATGGATATACATTCATAAATGAAAAAATGATAAAATTGAGAGGTAAAATGAAAAGAGGCCACCTATCTATTATTGGTTGCTATTCACCTGATGAAGGAAGAAAAGAAGTTGTTGAGAAGTTTTATGAAGAACTTCAAGATGCTGTTGACAAAATCCCTAGAAATGATTACCTGATTGTTGCCGGGAATTTGAATGCAAGAGTTGGAAATATCTTAATCAGCGGAATAGTAGGTACAAATGGAGAAGAAACCTGTAATAGAAACGGGCAAACACTGAGAGAATTTGCATCATTAAATTCGTTTAAGATCACTAACACACTGTTTCGCCATAAAGAAATTCACAAAACAACTTGGAGTGCGCGGGGAAGATTGATTACGTGCTAGAATTATTGATTACGTGCTAGTTAATAAGAAAATGGGCTCTTTAGTACAAGATGTGAGGGTTTACAGAGGCTACGTTGTTGATACTGATAATTTCTTATTGATATCCAAAATACTTTTACCACCACCAATACTTTTACAAATATCGTTACTCTCCTGTAAACAAAACAAAAACATTACAAGAAGTATTGACCGTGGATTTATTTCAGGAAAATAGTATATCTTTATCAACAAAGAATGGATCAACACCTACGTGAAATGCATGAAAGTCAAAACATCAATGTGAGGTGGAATAATCTGAAACGAGTCATTTTGTAAGCAGCAGAAGAATCTTTGGGAAAAAGGAAAAAGAGAAGTATTAACCGTGGCTCGGCAGATCTCATAAAGAAAAAGAAGAATGCCTATCTACAATATCTTTCCTCTCGATCTCTTCACGATAAACAAGAATATAAAAGATCATCAGCAATAGTTAAGAAAATGTGCGGCGTATGAATCGCCAGAGCTGGGAAACATTTCTTGGTGAAATGGAACATGATCTGCATGGAAGACAGACGAAAGCCTACAAAATATTAAAACAACTTAATAAGAATGAGAAAGACAATATTTTTTTTTATTTAATAGGTAATTATTACAGGCAAATTAAAAATCCTGATGCAATGTGGCTAGGCCGAAGGCCTTTAAGCCATTACAGTACCTACATTCTACAGCGTTCTAACCTTTCGAATTCTGGTATTCACCCCAAATGGTCTCTCCTTCGCATCAAAGCCGCGGAAAAGAGACCATAAGGTACGGCTGAGGAAAAAACCCCTGAAGGGGGAAAAACCTGCCGTCAGAAGCCGAGTACATGCTAATCTATCCGGTTTTTAAACCATTTATTTATTTGGCGCGGGCGTCAGGCATTCTCCTTCCAGTGTTTGGCCTCCTCCGCACCTGAAAACAAACAGCACCACAGAAAATCGTCCGCACCAACGCCTCTGCCCTAACATTTCCGATTCCTACTTCCCTTCGCCTCCTAATGTGTTTTATTTTAACCGTTTCCTTTTATTTTCTTTTAATATAATTTAATTTTAATTTATTTAACTTATTTTAATTAATTTAAATTAAATTTATTTAACTTATTTTAATTAATTTAATTTTAATTTATTTAACTTATTTTAATTATTATAAGTTAATTTATTTATTAATATTGACTTATTTATCTACTTATACTTAGCAATTGACTACAACTTATAACTTTTTTTTTACTGTTTACTAACCTAACATAACTTACTGACTAACTTAATTATTGTTAGTTTATTGATTTATTATTTATTTCTCTCCAGTCTAGGCTCTGCTCGTACTAACCAGTGCTGTTTTCCCACTCCCTAATTTCAGTTTCTCTAATGGTCCGAACCTTTCCTAGAAATGTTCCTAATTCTTTCATGAAGTTAGATCTTTTATCACCTAGAATGTTTTGGGCGAGCGTTACGTTCCTATGTTGGAAGTAGTAATTTCCCATTCCCATCCATTTTCCTCTCCAAGTTTCGGTCGCATTGCAAATTAAAAGGATGTGGATCCAGTCTTCCCTATCACCGCAAAGCACACAGATGCCATTACCATTAGAGTCCTTTAATCTACGTTGCATCCACCCCCGACCCTGAACCAAGCGTATCCCCCTCTTGCGTCCTTTCGCAGTGTGTTTACGTAACGTTCGCAACCCCATAACGGACTCGCGTGAATTTGCGCAACTAGTGAACGTTTTTCGGCCGTTGCTGCCAGGATCTCTTGCCTTTTAATATCCGCAAGTCTACCCGAAATTAGCCGTTCTATCTCACGTGTTCCCCTATCTCCCACCATCTCCGGGGAAACGTCTCCCAGACCTGCACGTTCCAGTAGCAGTTTAATTTTATACGACCAGTGGCGTTGGTTGCTTCCCTGTAACTGCACTCGAAAACATCTATGTATAAGTGTGTCAGACTGTTCACCTGCTAATTTAATCCAAAGTTTAATGGGTTTCATTTTAAAATCTTTCCAAATTCCTACACTACCGACCTCTCTTAGGACTCCGGCATTTGCTGCGAATCTAGAGACTCCGAGAATTAATTTGAAATAATCTGTTTCGACGCTTTCTAGTCGATCTATCCTATCCACTCCCCAAATTTCTGCCCCATAATTCATTGCTGGGAGAACTAGCGATTTAAACATTGTATCGCACACCTTTAAAGACAATTCCGGAACCCTGCGCACTGCGCAAACGATTTCTTTGAGCGCAATTCTTCCTTTACTGTGCGCCGCCACTATGTGATTATTCCATCCCCCATTCATGGAAAATTTTGCCCCAAGATATGTAAATGTTTTAACCCGGTCGATCTCGTCCTGAGCGTAAAACCATTTCTCTTTGTTACCCCAGATAAATCCATTCTTGAAGACAACTACTTTAGTTTTTTGAATATTTACTTTTAATCCCCATGTTTCACTATACGTTTCTAAGAGATTTAAACTTTTCTGTAAGCCGTCAATAGTCTCCGAACATAAAACTAAATCATCAGCATATAGTAGTCCGGGAATGTTCAGGCCCTCAATTTCCGGTGCAGATGTATCCACTTCCTGTAACCACGTCAATAAATCGTTTATAAACAAGATAAACAATAGCGGTGAGAGAGGACAGCCCTGTCTTACTCCTACTGTCGATTATATTTTTCGCGTTGTACTTCCATCACCGCACCTGACACAGAAATTTACGTCTTCGTACATGCTCTGCAGCACTTTTAAAACTTTACGTGAGACGCCTTGCCCATTAAGTTTTTGCCATAAAGCTTTCCTATTGATAGAGTCAAACGCCTTTTCGAAATATACAAAACTGCAATATAAGTGGCCCCGTTTACGCGCAAGCGCCTGTTTTACTAGGGTATCTAACACAAAGATATTGTCGGTAGTCGCGAAGCCTCTCCTAAAGCCTGCTTGCAATTCTGATAGACAATATAAAACTTTGATTCCAGGTGACAAGTGGCTTCATTATCTTGCAAACCTGTGGACAAGTGAGGACCAGCAAGAAGGAGAAATAGCTTTCAAGGAAGAAATAATTGACCCGATAACAATATAAGTGTTGAAGTGGGTTCTTAAACACATTAAAAATAGAAAAGCACCTGGGTCAGACAACATCAACAATGAACTCTTCAAATCTGCTTCTGAATGATTTTCTCTAGAGCTGCTGGATATTCTAAATACTTGACTATGATCATATTTCGGAAGAATGATGGACTGCTGTGGTCGTTCCCTTATATAAGAAGTGTGATAGGAATAACTGCTCTAATTACAGAGGGATAAGCCTTTTGAATTGTGGATAGAAAATATACGCCAAAATTATAAATCAAAGGCTAGCACCAATTTCAGAGTAAGAAAAGACACTGTTCTTAAATTCTATAGAACTATGGCGGTTCCAGCCCTCTTGTGTGGTTGAGAGGCATGTACAATGAAAACTCAACAGAGAAAAAAGACTGAAGCAGTAGAAATGAGGTTGCTGAGACCACTACCGGGATACTCTTTGAGGGACCACAAGAAAAATGAAAACATTAGGTCAGAACTTCAAGTTTGCAATAAAGTCCAAATATTAGATTCACATACATTCCATTGGTACGACCATCTTCAGAGAATGGATAGATCGCGCATCTCTCTTGAAAGTTTTGGATACAGACCGCAAAGCAGAAGAAATATAGGACGTCCACGACTGTGATGGAATGATCAAATGAAACTCCTGGAGGCGGAACAGGCCTAAAGGCCTAATCCATTATGGAGACGGAATAGGCCTAAAGGTCCAAGCTATGATGACGATGATGGGGTGAGGATAGGAAAAGGAAGGGGAAGGAAAGATCGCGTGCGGTCCGTGGTCCGTTTGTTAGGATACTACTCCAGCGAATGCGCCTGATATTGATTGGAGAAATCATGGAAAACTACCGCTTAGAGCAGCCGGCCGCTAGAATTCTTCTCCAGACAGCGACTGAATTCGACCTAGCTGAAGAGCTAGGGTTGAAAATCCTGCCACCGTCGGGACTCGAACCTAGGACCTCCCAGACAGAGGCACTGCAGTAACATCAGTTGATGCACTGAGCCACCGACCCCGGTTCTTGGCTTCGTCGTGGCTGTGCTCGAGACTCATGGAGAGAGGATTCATCCCGAGTGCACTGAATGACCCGAACAGCTCCTGAACCAGCCCGAAACTGGTAATCTCGAGCTGACGGGGCAACTTTATCCAGTGAGAGCTTAGGCTTACGTGACTTGAGTCAGTAACAACTTGGCTGTCCGGGAGATGCCGCGTTCCAGGCTCAGGTTCCAACATTTCGGCCGCCATTCTGCGCCCTTCCTCAGGGCGAAATGCGTAGGCTTCCGCGGACTTTCGCCCTGAGGAAGGCCTCAGAATGGTAGCCGAAACGTTGGAACCTGTGCCTGGGACGCGGCGTCTCCTGGAAAGGCAAGTAGTTCATGACTTTATCTAGGTTTCTGCCGGGGCTACGGTGTACTTGTACACACGCGGGGGGGGGGAGGATATGAACATTGCTTAAGTGTTCACCTTGGGAATGTAATCGCCCTGGCACTGATAAGAGTCTGCAATAGTAGACTGCAAACGGTCCAAGTACGTGAGACATTTTCGTAACGTCGGTAGCTTCATGCGGTGGTTCGGTGAAAGGCAATTTCTTGAGACATTCCTAGTGATGGAGAACATTATGGGGGACGTGTGGTGTCGTGATCAGACTCCTTTCTCTCCACTTCTGGTTCTCTCAGTATCGAATTTTAAATCTTTGTTGATCTTTGTTGAATCAATGTTGATTGAATGTTGCATGAATCAACATTGTTGATTCATGCTGAACGAAGCGGGTTCTAGTTTTGTTTTCTTGGAGTTCTACCGTTTCTCTATCTCTCATTTCACCATTGCTTAATAATTCATATCAAATCTTTATAATCATCTATCCATCAAAGCATTTATCTACTCCGAGTACGAACATGCATTGGTAGATATTATTATTATTATTATTATTATTATTATTATTATTATTATTATTATTATTATTATTATTATTATTATTATTATTATTATTATTATTATTATTATTAGGGAAGGAAGTCATGACCGGGTCCCAGTCAGGCTACAAAGAACGTTCCATTGCTAGAAAGATTCTGTAGCTGCCAATGAAACTTTGTCAAGTTCAGTGGCTCAATAAACGGAAGAGCATCAATGTTCCAAATTGTTCTTGTCAGAGGAGTGGCTTAAGAAGGGCATATCTATAAAAAAACGGATATCAGCCTGCTTCAATAGTCAGCATTTAGCAAAGGGCCACTGCCTAGTGTTACAGATAAAGAGAACAAACGGTTTCGATGGCGGAAGAAGGTTAATGAGTCAATCACTCTTCGGATGGTTGGGAGGCCGCTCTAAAAATTGACCAGGGCAGCAGATCTTTGTTTTCCAGAGCCTCTTAAAGAAGAGGAATGAGTAATTCTCTTAGAAAACGTCACCCTGGCGACCGGTCCTCGGAAGGTAGCTTACCTTCCACTATCATCAGCGCAGTTATAACATATTTATTTCCTGTCCTGGTACAATTTTATTTGATTTATGTGATATATTTTTCGTAAAAAAGTAGAAGCTCTATGACGTATGATTGGTTGGTTGGTTAGTGATTCCGGGCCCGTCAACAGCTTAGGTCATTAGTCCCGTAAGTGTGGTGCATGCTTTCCCTCGTGAGAAGGCAGTGATCTTCCCCCAGTGGATGGCGAGATCCGGCGCCGACCTACCGTCGGCTAGCGGGGATTCCCCCTAACCAGGAATCTCCCACCAGTGGGGCACCGCCCCAGGCGGGAGAAGCTCTAAGCTCCCGACCGGTCTCCCGGAATATGTGGTAGTGTATTGCATGTTAGGGTGTGTGTGTAAAGGGAGAGGATAAGACAAGGAAGAGGAAGGAAAGATCGCGCGCGGTTCGTGGTCCGTTTGTTAGGGTACTGCTCCGGCATTCGCCTGGTGATGATCGAAGAAACCTCGGAAAACTACGGATCAGAGCCGCCGGCTGCTAGAACTCTCCTCCAGACAGCGACTGAATTTGACCTAGCTGAAAAGCTAGTGTCGAAAATCCTGCTGCAGTGGTGAGTGGGAACTTAGGACCTCCCGGTCAGAGGCCCTGCAGTGACATCAGTTGATGCACTGAGCTACCGCTCCCGGTGTGTGACGTACGAGGGAGAAGCATAATCTGCGTACGTTTTCTTAACTTTTTCCAGAATTTCTTATACCTAGACTAGATGAATAAAAGGAACGCAAAGCACTCTAAATGGGCGACCTGTTTGCAACCAATTAGATTCCATCGAACGACATACGTGTTTTCAGACGAAGACTTAATTTTTTAGAGGCGGAAGTGAAACTAGTTAGCAAATGAACTAGTCCTGGAGAAGCCAGTTATTAAAAATTGAAATAATAATGTACCAAGGGAACACGAGAACCCAAGAGGTATTGTAGTCCCTTATCTACACAGTAATGAAATGGTGGAACATTATCTGAATAATTGTTATACAAGGTAACAAACTGCGTCTCCAAGGAATATCAATAGATATTGAATACAAAATAGTATCATAAGTGGAATACAGGGCAAATCAGAGAATGTTGACAAAAATACACCTGCTTCAAATTTCAGACGCTTCTCCTCTTGGAGTGATATATATTGTTCCATTGCCTTGCAGTTGCTAATTGGCAACATTTAGGACACAAAAAAACCATCTCAACAAGAATCCTTATGAAAGGAAAAAGCGCAAACCATGGTTGTAGAAAATTGACAGAAAAAAGACATTACTCCAACTGGACGAGTGTCTCACACTTTACTGTGTATTTTAAAACAAGGGAAGAATTACGAAGAAAATTAGCACAACTATTTCCTCAATCCGGTACGGACTGAAAATAAAAACACAACTGTAAAAGGAGGATTATTTTAAGGTAGGAAAGTAAGACAAAGAATAGTAGCACTAGGAGCAATAATGAGAAAATGTAATGAACCTGCGCGGCGCAAGAAAGGAAACCTCACTATTCTCTGACAAACAAATAGACCGGTAGCGGTAGCTCAGTGCATCAACTGATGTCACTGCAGCGCCTCTAACGAAGAGACCCTAGGTTCGAGTCCTGACGGCGGCAGGATTTTCGACTCTAGCTTTACAGCTAGGTCGAATTCAGCTGCTTTCTGGAGGAGAATTCTAGCGACAGGCTGCTCTGATCGGTAGTTTTCTGTGGTTTCTCTGATCAACACCAGGCGAATGCCGGAGCAGTACATATTTTGATGTGATGCGAACTTTAATTCTTTCTTTGAAATTATACTTTTTCTTTGTTTTCTAGTTTGAGGGTTTTGAAATTATCATGGCTGTATTTTGTGGTTAATTAGCTAGTTTGCATTTATCTTTATTTATAGTACACATTCATGACATACAATGTCTTCTTGGAAATTTCCAGAAAAATTTACTCACCACTAAATTGGATTCTGAAATTACCGATAACTCCCAAGGCATTTCGATGAAATCTCTTCATTAAAATGTATTTGGTCGAGTGAACTAAATATTTTACTTGTACAGAAATGTGTTTCTATGTAAGAGTTCGATGCTCACAAGTATAAGCGACCACCATTAAAATACCGAAGGTCGTTCTAAAGTCAACCCTTTCTTTAAAAATAACCTGACTGGAAAAAAGTGTTTTAGAAAATTCATAAAAAACTTGTTGAGAATACTTTTAATTAGAATATATTAATTAACGTTTTATTCCAAATACAAAATATTAGTCTTACCATGTGAACGTGAAAAATGCTAGTTCAATTTCTACTAGCATCAACAATTTTTAGATACACATCGGACCATATATTGAATTATTCCTGAAATATTTCTGCTAAAATGACAATATTGAAATTATACTAATAGAGTAAGAGATGTGTGATTTTTTTGCTCTTGGGTAAGTGTTCTAATATTTTTTCATGAAAATCTAAGAATATATTTTAAAAGCTGGCACTCTGGAAGTGAAAACTTACAGCTATCGGAAATGAAGAAGCGAGAATCCTGTGTAGTGAACCATACAATTTTTATAGTCGCTGATTTTAAAGAGTCTCCTTGCGTAATTATAAAAACGTTGACCACGTACGTTTATACAGGGCTTGATTTCTGGCGAAACACAACGGATCGGCGTTCCGATACATCGGAAATATATTATTAAATTATTTTATGAATTCATGACTATTTCTATTATATTAATAAATAATTTGCGGCCGTACATGAATTTTATGAATGAAGCGCGCACGCCCCCCCCCACACACACGTGTGTATATATATATATATATATATATATATATATATATATATATATATATACACTAGCTGGTGTATCCGGCGTTGTTCGGGTTTATAGTAAATTATTAGTCAGGGAGAGGAATTCCATTTTTTCATACTCTGTGGTGGGGCCTACTATCTTCTTATGTTGTATCCCTTCTCCCCCCTGCTCCTCCCTGCCATGCTCTGCACGGCCACGCTTCGATAGCCCTGTCTTCTCTTCACCCCCATTGGGAAATTTCCGGTCTACCTCGCTCACTTTTTCACAAAAAATTATATTTTTCTTATTTGGGCTTCCATATCCTAAACTTTCTTCACTTTATAACTAAAAACAATAAACAATTCAAAACTACAGAATAAAATACTTGTAGACTCACGTATATTTTGTGTTGTTTTTTTATTGGAGTTTCACATATTACTTCCAATACTGTCAATAAATTGTCACATTGTAAAACTTACTCTTTTTTATATTTTGTCTTCTCTTGTATTCATAAACAAATATTTGAAATTGATATGTCAAATCGTGACTTTGAAGGGACTGGCTGTTTTAAGCGAAGTTTAACATGCCAGAGTTCTCGCACGGAGATGCTAGAAGATATGGAATATAAATGTATATGTAAAAACGTAATAGACGAATCAAATCATAAAAGTAAATGAAAGTATCAATATTGAACGTAATTGCCAGTATTTATAATTATTTTGAAGACGAAAAATATATATAAGTTTAAACTACGTGTAGAATAAAACTTATTTTTTATGTAAATCAATTAGTCATAACATTGAAGCATGAGAACAATACTGATCCATCAACATGTACATTATGGGTACACACTAAATTGACAATCTTCTGAACAAAACCATATTAGCTTCATTATTTGATCTGAAGTGCTATATATTAAGGATCTTGAAATGTGAATAACAGAAACCAATTCATGCGTTGGGAGCAATTGCAATGTAAAATAATAGAACAGATTATTCTCAATATGTAAGTGATCATTGCTTAATTACATAGTACTACTGCACTAATCTTCTTCACATAATGAAGAAAAAATCAACTGGATGAAACCAAAACATACAAACATTTTACATTTTACCAATTTGAACATGAGAACTGTGTAAATAGTCAAATTGTGAGTGCTATTGAAAGCAACCCTACTACGAAGAGAATTATTTACATTTGCATCCCTTCCTTGCAGTATTATTTTCAATAGTGCGAGTGAGTACTTCAGCAAGTCGCACTTCTCTTAATAGCCGTTTCAAAACGTTTATAGACTGCCCATCTATTCGCACTTGATTAATCTGTTTTGACAACTTGACACTCGCATTGTTTCAAGAAATTCAATGTTTACAAATTTCTGTAAAAGAAGAGGTTATTTAGAATGTATACGATATCTATATATAATACATTGTAGATTACTGTATATTCTGCACTATATATTATTGTACATTGCACTGTCTCAATCTACCTCATTTCTGTTTAAATTCAAACTCCAATGTTTTATAGCCACTTTGTATATACCACGGATTAAGGATAATGCATGTACCTTGTCATCTTTACCACTTTAGTTACCGATTTCTTCCAAATATTCCACCAATGTTCAGAACTAACAAATCACCACCGCTCATACAGGGACATTACACAACCTTATTCCAATTCCAATGAATCTCGTAATGATTCTGGGCATTGATGACACCAGTAGTAGATCTCAGACGTCATCCTCTGGTGGCGCACAGCTAAACTATTGACATTGATGCGCTCTTGAATCTGTGATGTAAAGCTATGCCAAAAATGTCGAGAAAAGTAATTATTTTGTAAATATATTACGGTTTATGGTTGTAAATCATAGCCTATAGTACTCCAGACCTTTAAAGGAAGTTAGCACAAAAGTTTCATCGGCATTGGTTCAGTAGATTCAGAGATTACCGCGTTGAAAGAGAACGCACTTCTGTCTGTCTGTCTGTCTGTCTGTCTCTCTCTCTCTCTCTCTCTCTCTCTCTATATATATATATATATATATATATATATATATATATATATATATATTCATACCGGTAGCTCAGTGCATCAACTGATATCACTGCAGCGCCTCAGACCGGCAGTCCTGACGGCGGCAGGATTTTCGACACTAGCTTTTCAGCTAGGTCGAATTCAGTCGCTGTCTGGAGGAGAATTCTAGAGGCCGGCTGCTCTGATCGATAGTTATCTGTGGTTTCTCCGATCAGCACCAGGTGAATGCCGCAGCAGTACCGTACCGAACGGGCCACGGACCGCGAGCGATCTTTCCTTCCTCTTCCTTTTCCTATCCTCTCCTCTTACACACACACTTACACTAACATGCACTACTCTACCACATATTCTGCGAGACATTGTGAGAGAGAGTACATATTTTTATGGTGCCCGCTCTGGATATGCTTAGCGCTGAGCCTATAAATAGTGTGGCGGATCTTCCCCTTAGACGGACTATTTATTATAAACATGTAATTTGTTATATGTAATTACTTATCCAATCTATTAGACCCACCATGACCTGCCACTCTGATGTATTCTCTTCCTTTCCGAACAACGTATTTCTTTTCAACCTTACAAATACCTAACTTTTTAAACTTTGAAATACTTTTTATTTATTTATTTCAGCAATAACCTATCCGTTTGTCGAGGTAGTACGTCCACCGTGAGAACATTTATTTGGTAGGCCGACAGAACCGTCCGTACGTCGACGAAATTTACGTAAAAATATTTATGTTAATTAATTATTTGGATTTAGTGATTCTTTCTACTTTACGAAATTAAAAATATCCATCATTGAGCAACAAAACGTTACTCGTAGCTTCTTCTTCTTCTGCTTTAAACAAAAATCATACATATAACACTTCTTTTAAGAATTTATGTGTTTGTTCGTCTGTATTATTACATTCTGCTTTGGTTCCTTTATTTTTAAACAGACTTTGAACGGTTAATGGAGATGAATATTTCAAACTTATTATTATTATTATTATTATTATTATTATTATTATTATTATTATTATTATTATTATTATTATTATTATTATTATTATTATTACAGTTTCGAGGATTATTTTTTTCCTCATCTTCAGGCTAGGACATTATGTAAATAAGAAAACCTAATAGAAGCATATGAGACGTGCTTAGATACATCACGTTAGCGTCCTCCATTACGTTTCAAGGTACCGTAACAGTACACACATTCTCCTTTTGATTTCCCCGAGCATGCATATCCATTTACCCTTATTATACTAATATAAATCACTTAAAAACAAAGCGAAACTTGATCTTCCCACAAACATTTATATTACTACTGTCTCTTTGTCACTTTCCGGGTTCAAGAGTCCTCTGCACTCTTGGACATCGATTTTGGCTGTACTTTGTAATTATTGGTAACATAGTCCAACGCATCATCTGCCCTATCCATTTACTGCCTTTCCATTACTATAACCACCAAGTTTTACATCTTCTGCTGACCACACAGGTTCTCTCCCACCCGTCCCAGCGGCTGAATAGCGTCTGCCTCTGCAGTTCATAAACCGCGCTGCTCACTTGTTTCATTTCAAAATGCGCAACACCGACCCCATTTCGTTTCTTCTTCGTTCGTCTGCGTCGATTTTCTCCTACCTCGCACGCCTCCTCTTTTCTGATGGGATACACATGCCTCTGTGTCTGATACTGTTTACTCTTTGACTTGCGATTCTTCCATACTCTTATAACTTTAATTAATCCCACGGAATTTCTTCACGTGCCCATATTAAGTTTATTATCAAAACAATTTCCACTATTTTGCTCGTCTATTTATCCCACTCTACTTTCATTGAACTCTCATTATTTATGGAATCGCCATATATTTACTACGAATCCTCATTGTTGGCATTGCACCTATTTTTATAACACGTAATTTTATTTATGTCTACTTGACCCTCTGATGACCCATCATAATAGGAAATCTTTCGGCTATGAATATGCTTTCAATAAATCCAGGAAGATGATTTCTCATTAAGAATACTGTTTATGGAAAATTATTAACTTCTAAGCTCAGGGTTCAGATCAACTATGCAGCCTGACGGCACTTTTCAAAAGCTTTAACAGCTCTGTTTGTATAAAACCTGGTCTGAAAAATACGCAGTTGTTCATGTAAAGTGATTGAGTTAATTGACTGATTAGTTATGACGGTGACAGGATTTTCGACACTAGCTTTTCAGTTAGGTCGAATTTAGTCGCTGTCTGGAGGAGAATTCTAGCGGCCGGCTGCTCTGATAGTTTTCTGTTGTTTCTCTAATGAACACCAGGCGAATGCCGGAGCAGGACCCTAAGAAACGGGCCGCGGACCGCGCCTGATCAATTATTCCTCTTCCTTGTCCTGCCATCACCCCCAACTTACATACCCTTGTACTTTTGAGCCCTACACTACCACGCGTGCCGGAAGAGCAGTCGGGAGCTTGGAGCTCGTCGCGATGCACTGCAACATGCTACTTGATGTAAGAGGCACCCTTGAAGAGACTTGATGTAAGAGGTACCCTAGCGCAACATGCTACTGTGAAGTAAGAGGCTCTACAGAACATACGTATTAAATTTTAATATCTCCTTGTTAAAGTGAAACATATAGCCCTTCATGATCAGAGCTGTGTGCCTCTAAAGCTGCTCCAAGAATATCAAAATTTAACTTTTATGAATTCTCAGGTTCGTATTGAGCTATGAATATCAAATAACTTGCTGTCAGGCAGGCTACAGCGCTTCGTTGCATATGAATGGACTTGAAGAATCAACAGACTGACTTTTTTTTGTGTCAGATGGAAAGATGCTGGTTATTCAAAACCAGAGAGTAACTCCTAAAATCTAGAGGTGATACATCAATAAAGAGACTGCCAGTGCAGCAGAAAGTGCCGCCTGTCTTGAATATTAGAATACAAATTGTAATAATAATAATAATAATAATAATAATAATAATAATAATAATAATAATAATAAATGTTAAATTGGTTGTACATTTGACTCATTATGTTAGAAATTATTCAACTACATGCTATAAAATATTGGGAGCAGATTTATGAGAATGTTTCAAGTAAATACAAGTAATTTTACCTCTTTTGAATGTTTTTTTTGTAATTTACAGCATATTTCAAGTAAAAGTTTAATTTTTAAAGTATCTCTTGTTTCTGAGCGTACATACAGAAATCGTGACATATGAAACTTACTGGGCATTTTTTTCTAACATATATTTATTATTATGTAATTGACTTCTTAAAAATTGAAAATAATCACTTGAGTAGTATCTGAGATAAAAGGACAAATGCGTTCAAAATTATTTTCTTTCTTTTTCAATCAGTGTCCAAGTTATTCTACGAAACCAGTAGAAGTCGTAGTAGTTATTCTCGAAACCAATCTCATAATGATAACAGCAAACAAAATACATATTTATTACAAGTTTTCATCGTAAATAGTTATAGAAAAATGTTTGCAGTACAAGCATCATTAAAAAATGAACATTTCAGTAGCATTAAGTGAAAACCAGAGCATTTAGATGAATTCATTGAAAAGAAATAACTTAAATGAAAGACTTGTAATCAAAATGACTGCCATTTTGACATAAGAAGTTGAAAGAAGAAAACAAAAAATGTGTTAAAAGAGTGAATTTTGCAATTATGTATACATAATTTCATTCAGAAAATTCTAAATATTTAGAAAATGTAAAAAATAGAAAAATGTCAAACATTCAAAAAACTTTCTCTTTAATAAAGTGGAGAATAAACTAGAATTCAACTCCTTTTGCGTGTTCGAAGCGGTACCTTCCGGGTCAAGAAAACATTCACAGATTTTATTACTCCTTTACATGTCACATACAATTTTTATTGTTTTTGACTGTTAATAAATCAATTTAAATCTAATCTACGGTCTCCTCAGACTCTTTAACTATGCCCAAGACAAAATGGAGAAGAGTGTAGTATTAGTGGAACAGAGGAGACCAGACGGGGTCAGATCGGTGACTCGCCCGGCCAGTGAAATGGTCCATCAGTGTTTCGTCGTATCGGTCAGCAAAGTGACAGGAAGTTTCGGAAAATAATTTTCCGAAAAAGATTTGTCCTCCCATCGCACCCCATTGCACCCCATTGCTACGTGCGGTTCAAAGCTAAAGCGGGATGGGGAGGAGGGGTGGGGAAGTTCACACGACCACGAACGATGTAGAAGGATATTACACTGTCAAATTCTTTCTTCTGAAAATTTCGTCCAAGCGTGCAGCTTCGTCTACTGAGAGCGCTTTCCGACCTCGGAGCTTCTCACCTCCAAGAGCAAACGAGAGTTACGTCGTCTCATGGCCAAGCATTCTGTATGAGATAGGAAGTTGAGCATTTGTTCGAAGCTAATTTAGTTTCATCTGTCCTTTGTCTCTAGCTGGCTGCTGGTGGAGGCTGGCCCCTTAACCAATACACTGCTGTGGGTGCTGGTGGACTCTGGACGTTGTGTAGGACATGTCTTCAATTCTGGCGGTTGGTAGCTAGGACTCAGGTAGTTTATCTCTCAGAATCTGGTCATCCCTGATGTTGAGACAGCGGCTCATCAGATCTTCCTCGATGTTCTTGAGTCAGATTTTCTTAGGAGCTGCTCGCTGGATCGTTCACCGGGTTGGTTATTGTTTCCAGAGGAGTTGGTGCGGCAGTCGGGAGGTGCATGTTCGACAGACATGACAGAACCATTGCAATCGCCGTTTTGGAATGCGCTCTTCGACGAGTGCCTGGTGGTCGCACCTTACACGAATAACTTCATTTTGAACATGGTCGAGGAGGTATTACAACTGAAGTAAGCACTGCATTTGGAAAATCTGGAGCTTGAGGTCAGACTTGAATAGAACCTACGTCTCATATCCTTAGAGGAGTATTGGGAGGATGAGCGTCCGAAAGAGGTGGATTTCGGTCTTGAGCGACATATTCTCTTTCATTCCATAGGTACCATTTCAGTAGCATCACTTCTGTCTGCCCAATTCTGCTGCGGATATCTGCCAAAGATGCCACTTTCTTCTCTTAAACCAGCGACCCACTTAGTTTAAAACACCTAATTATACGACAACATTTTAATATAACCGTTCGTGCTCTTCGGTTAACAATATAGTATACGTGAGACATATTCACTGGCCACTTTATGTTTATATACCACCGTCGTATGCACAAATACGATCGCGTGCATCGTCGCTAATCGAAACCCATTTACGGCCAGCTCGTAATTCACGGTGTACCGGTGAACTAGACGAGGCTGCAAGAGCTTCATATCCGCGGCCTGCAATCTCGCCGTCGCCGCTGAGTCGCCAATAGCCCTTAATCGGGCCGCTGACCTGACCTGACCTCGGCGATACAAAATGGGTCACCCGTCAGCAACTTGTGACGTCGTGAGAACACAACAGCAATCACAGTCACGAGCTTCAGATATTTACATATTTATTATTAAGCATTTACAAATAAATAGTTTGATCCGTTATGTACAGCTCGGATAAGCCTACACCCCGATCGCAGGAGCGATCCTTAAAAGATGCAAATGTACTTGACTTGTGGCCCTCGCCACTCCTCAGCGAGCTTACGCGCACAGCGTAGAGCCCCGGCGACCGCAGTCACCCGTGGAAAAAATGTTCCAAAGCGACGTCACAACACATCCCTTCCCCTGGATTCCTAGAAGTTCTCAAAATACCTCGGGGTGCCTCCACTAGAATGAATAGCTACCGTCTATTCATTCTACTTCCTTTCTCTCTCCAGTATTCTCTGGCGCCCTAATCCTGCGATGCGGTGCCTGCAATGCGTCGTCTTCCTGCTTGCTAACACAATACCGTACAAACTCAAGCCACCGTCAAAACAACAACGTAATCCGTTCATCCATCAAGCTACATGTTATTAAAAATAAAAATGATTAAGCAAAAAGTCGTGGGAGAAATTAGCGTTAGCCTCACAACACGCCTCGAGGTCTATACTAAAAAGAAAAGATTAGACAATGATTTAACGAAAAGAATGTCAAAGAAATAATAAGAATGTTTAAAAAGAAAAGAATGCCACAAAAAATTTTAAAATGCCTGAGCAAGAACCCAATTGCTAAATTATGTTTTGTGTTAAAATAATTTCTGTTTTTATTACATAATTTGATACACATTTATTGTACTAAATTTTATTTGCAAAAAATGAATATTTTCTATAGATAATGAAGTTGCCTGTCGCCAAATTTAAATATTACTATATTCCAGAGCATCGGCGAGGCAAAGCTGTATGTGTCTGTTTAAGTATAATGCGATAAGAACTTCTGCCATTCTCTTAAACGTTCTTTACGCTATCCGAAGACGAAGTTTAATCAAATAATTTGGTGCGATTTTTGAGAAAAATTTTAAAATGCTTTTGAAGCTTCATCTGAAGTACCCTAAAAATTAAAATATCCACTTCAAACTCCCAAAGCCTCTAGTTTGTTGAGATCGATTGAGAAATACTAATTTTGCAGAAAATCGGCTGAACGGTTTAGGCGCTAGCGTTGACCAAATACAGATGTTTTGCTGGCAATCGCTTTTGCGGTATCAAGGACTTACAAAACAATTCTGGTCACACCAAGTATTAGAGAAAATAATTTACTATATATTGCAACAGGATTTATCCACTTTGTCGTGGGGCATTTATTACAGGGCCCTGTAATAATTTTTTTTCGATAATTTGTCATTTTCCCCGGCGCACGATTAAATAACTTTCTTTCCTTATGGAATAAGTGAAAGAAAGTAACAAAAAGCTTAGCGTAATGCCTTCGGTTAGTATTGTCATATAAAAATTATTATTCATGCTATGAATGTTTATAATGAAAATAAGATTTAAATAAAACAGTCGCATGGTTCTTTCACCCCCAAGGACAGAATGTTGCGTAAAAACGAACAGATAAAAATACTTTTAAAAACATTTTTGTGATTCATTACGAAATTGCGTGTATGTTATGACGGAAAAGCTGTAAAGTAGTTCCCAGCCTGGTATGATTCTTTTCAATCACTACCAACAGGATATTATAAGATTCTGTCAGAATACATATATTATATTTATTATTACATTATTTACATATTACATTACATTATTACATATTATTTATTAATACATTATTATATTTAATAACATATAAGTGAATTCCTCTACATTTTGTCATACTAATCAAGATTGGGTGCCAAGTTATGAATTTTTAAAATAATCGCACTGCTATTGTAATTACTGTACTGTGTATATAACCAATGTTAAAACAAATATTGAATATGTAAAATATTATAGAGTTGCTAGGAACCTTCGGTTGACGCGACTATAATACATAAACAAATTAACTCGGCTCAGATTCTGATGAGCCACAAATTCTTTCAAAATGTCTTTAAAAATGCGGAAAATTACCTATAAAGTGACAAAAATAAGGGGGAAATGAGGTATGTTTTTTAAATACTCAAAATTTTGTATGAAACGTACTTATTCAATTGATTTTACAATTTTAAATAAACATAAAATCTTTCTTTTAGGAGGAAATGTAATCCTTAGCTTCCACCGTCCAACCGTTTGTTTTGAAAGATCGAGGAAAATACTGAAGATCCGTGTAATTTTGAAAGATCGAAAAACAGAGCCATTGCAGAAGTGAATTCCCCATGAACTTATGATACAACAAAATCTTTTGTTTTAGTAGATCATTGTACATTTATGAAACATAAAAAACCAAAAAATGAAATAAATTGCGAAAAATGACGCAAATGTTCAAAAAATATAAAAATTGAAAAATGGCCAACAATTATAAAAAATTACCCAATAACTATACATTTATACTACCTATATGTCGTTCATTCGTAGCTATAAGTCGTAACATTCACTTAAAAGTTAGCTACGTCCAGAATGCACCAATGAAATGATGGCATATCGTCAGAATCCGAGCCCTGATTAGTAAATTATAATTTTATATACATTATTTTACATATTATTATATAATATATTAATTATAATAAATAATATTTATATAATAAATGATAATATTTTTTCAGTAGATGCGCCTCTAGGAATAACGTGGCTTCTGAGGTTCGAATTTCTTTCTCACAAAGGTCTTCTTTCTCGAGCAAATACAAAACTTGTGAGGAAGAATATGCTTGATTTCGTCGTATCTAGATTGCCAAGTATTTTAGAAGATATTTGGTAAAGATAATGTTATTACCTTTTCTTTTGCTGGCACAATTATAAGTCGTTGGAATGTGAGTTTTGGATTGCAAGAAAATCGTATAGCAAAATAACCTTTTGTTAGGAGAAGAAAAGTCTTTTCTTAAAGAAGATCGAAGTACATCAAACTCCTCTTGGCAACAAACAAAGATAAATAAATACGTTAAGCACCAAATAAAAGAGAAGGCGAACAAAAAATGGCTGCATCATAGGCTCCCAAGAACTAGCTTTTGCAACTCAAATGTCTTCACAATACAAGGCAAAATAAATTTGCTCATATTATATATACGTTACGATTTCAAGTCCCCCTGTGTTAAGAATATGAAAAGATTACATGTGCCCAAGAAAAAGGTTCAGCGTCACACTTCAGAAGGAGCCTAGACTTCAGTTATTGGGTGATAAATAAAGTAAGTCACTAAATATTCAGTTAAAAGAGGTAAAAAAAGAAAGTTTGTGAAAATCCGGCCTACAACAGTCTTGAAACGGAACAGTGGTGGTATCCAAAGATATAGTAGTTTATGAGACAAAAGCTGAGGTTGAATAAGAAAGTCTACTCAATCACATGCTCTTCATTTATTGATACCTCAGAACTAAGTTTTCAGTCGATTTGTACAAGAGCACATGATAATTCCCCTTTGATAAACATTTAAAAATAAGATTTTGATTCGAGATCTAACAACTCAAACTATAAACAAAAGCGAGTACATTGGTTAACCAGGATTTGCATGACTCGTCCCGGGACCAGAATGAAGAAGACAGTAAGATTCTTCAGAGAGTAATTTTAATGATAAGTAGTCTGTGCATATTCTTTAATCTTTTATATAATATAGTTGTTTTACCCACGTGTTCCTGGCCTATTGAATATGCACGGCTACGGTATCCACTTGGACTTGATGAAACAAAACCAAGGGAAAGACTTATAAGGACAACGGCCCTTTGTCGTTAAACAATGCAACAACAAACAACGTTAAACAACAGCGCGTGCTTGTTCCTTCCCCGCCCTGTCTACACTATCGTCCTTTGGACTGAGCGATGAGCTCAATAACCATCTGCAATCATCAACAATGTGTCTTCTAGTTTTTCTTCGATCGCCAAATTCTCACCGGGAAGAAATACAATCTTAAAATCAAAATAAATAAAATGTAACTGTTATAAAGCGACCATAAATAAACAAATTAAAAAAAATATTTATTTCAAGTTGATAAACTTCACCTAAAATATTCACAGCAACGTATGCTCTGCAATTTCGTTTATAATGAAACGCTCTCCGTTTCTGTCAATTATTTCTGAAACCGGTTTCCGAATTTATATTATTTTTGGGCGGCAGAAAAGGGTTGCGATTTTAAATTTCCCGCAAACACATCTAAAGGGAAATAATTATCCTACTAGCTCTGCCGGTTGGGTTCTTACGAAAATAATCGTCGCCGGTACTTACTTTCTTTCTAGCAAACGATCATTCGATCCGCTCTCCATACGGAAGAAGCGAGGAATCTGAAATTTGTTTCTGGAAAGAAATTATTAAACTATGGATTGCACAAGATGCTAAATAAATGATAATCAGCTTTTCTTTTTCAAAATGAGAACGTTGTAAGTTTATTCATCGATTAATTCTTTGTAACATAAAATGTCACCTTGGTCATGACCGGTAGTAAAAATTGTAAATAGAGCTATTATTCTTACTATTTATAAATCCATGCGCACTTGGACTATGAGGCCAGGAAGAATCCACTGCTCCGACCAATCTTCTCTCTTGCATCTTGTTTTCGGTCCGCTGCCGGGTCAATGTCCTCCTCAACTTATTGTTTCACTTACGACTCCCGGTGCCAGAATTATTCAAAGTTCCAAATAGAATTACGCACACAAAATATAAGTCCTCACTGCTCAATTATTTCCCGCAAATTCCACCAAGACCCGCATCTATCATTTACTATAACCTCTGCTGTACAATGTGCACGGAACGCGGTCGAAAGCTCCTCCCTTCAAATATTACGAGTTTCAACCCTCCATAACTTTCATACCTTCTTGTCTCTTGTTTTTGAAAACAATCTCCAGTTTCCTTCTACGTCATACCCCATTACTAGTTTTCCACCAATCCTACATGCCCTTATATCACAATCTTCTGTCCGTTACTTGCCGCGCTATGTTTATTTACTTCCACCTCCCTGGTTGCTAAGGAACGCCCTGCCTGCATGCCTATGCCCTCAACATTTACACTTTTTACGAAGAATTTAATAAATTCTTGTCCCCAATTCCCATCAAAATATTGTGTGACAGTCTGGTATGTCACAATAATAAACATATTCCACTTCTAAGAGTGCGTTATCTTTTTGTTTATCATAGGCATTTTTATAAAGTATTTCTACTAATACATACTTAGTTTATCGGTCCTTTAAACATAATAGTTTTTTTAAGGGTTTTCAGCAATCGTATAATTGTTTTGCCACCTAACTTATTGCTTTTCTCTTTCTGTGATGCATCCATTTCACATTAAGAAGAGAAACAACTTTAGATTATTTGGACCTCTAGTAGACTCACAATCGTTTCGTTTCTTTCTAAGAATTCTCAACATTCTCTTGTTACTACTCGTCGTCACATAAATACCTTTCGACAAATGATTATGTAATAGGACAGTCATGTGGTCTATACTCCATGATCTATAATTTATGAATGAGCTGAGATTGTTCACAAAAATGCAATTTTATAATAGTAATAATATGAAGACAAATACTATACACTATAATATAATATTACTATAAAAAATATAATATTGTAAATTGGCCATTGTAGAAATCATAATATCATTAATAATATAGTAACACAAATAATTGTTAACAATTTTTTTTTCGTAATACGGGGTCGGATGTAAAGTTACAAATTTTTTTTTAAAAAAAGGGTAAATAAATAAATGAATAATGATAATGAAACCGGATACGCATGGTTCCGGCATGGAGTTGCTGAGCACGTGGTCCTGACAATACAGTGGTTTTTCATTCACTTTCTTTCGGGCCGTGGCCATGGTCGGACCTGCCATGGACGTGGGTGCTTCAGCAACTCTGTATTGGAGTTGTGCTGTGGAGAAACATTATGGTTGACCATTATATGTATTAGTAAGGTGTGTATCCTTTAGATATACGGTGTATAATGTATTTATTTATTTAGTTATCTGTGTAATTATTGTTCCACATGTATGTTCATTCATGTTTTTTGTATGTTGTTGTTCAGAAGAGTTTGTCCGTATTTATTGTGATTGTGTTTTTTGGTTGTTAGCCCTGATGATGGAATAAAATATTCCGAAACGTTGGCAAACTAGTGTAATCCATTAATTGACCGATCCCGTGATCCATTTTCCTACTAATATTGTAAAGACAAATACATGTCCCAAGCATCTGCTTGTTAGGAATTCATAATGGGAACTCTTCTTACATGCTCCACATGCCACTGATATTGATAATTCCAATCAGTGGAGCAAACTTTAAAATCTTTTCGACTTCTTTAGTAGGTTTTTCGTATTTATCATAGCTATGTCGATTTACCTATCCTCTTGTTTATCCCAACTAAATCAAGTCGATTATGAGGAGCTATTTAGTTTGTGAAATGTTCGTGCCCCGTTCCAATAAAGTCGGTATTCCTCACTTTAGAGAACATTGTCATGTTTTCCTTATTTATAGTAAGGGTAATGTTACCTATCTTGTTACTACGTCCCGCAACAGTTTATGCTCCCATAGGCGCCGCGTGGGTATTTCCAAAGTAATTTCAGCTGCCGCTACCTTCCACTTACCCAACGTCGTTGTCTGTTCTCACTCTTGAGTCAAATAAAATACAGTCATCACCCATCCAAGTACTAACCGGCCGGCGGCGGCGCGTTAGCCGAATGCGTTTACTACGCTCCGTGAAGTCACGAAGGTTGAGCGTATTCGAGACTCGCGGGTTCGTGGTTGGGTGACCGGCCAGGAACCCCGGGATCTAACGGCGTCGAGCCCCTGGCCGAAGGGATAAAAGGCATTGACTGATTGCGACGTGACGAGACTTGACAAGTATTAAAAGTAAAAGCACATTAATAGAGGACCATGTTCCAACAAAAAGAAAACATTGTTCGAACGTTCTGGATGGCTAATCAATCGTTAAACTGTTACCTGCTTTGTGTTCACGGATATCGTGTTCTGTTTTCCCCCGCTTAATTATACAACACTATATTTTTCGATTTTCGACACTAGGTTTTAAGCTAGGTTGAATTTAGTGAATTGTCTGCAGGAGAATTCTAGTGGTCGGTTGCTCTGTAGTTTTCCGTGGTTTCTCCGATCAACACCAGGCGAATGCCGGAGCAGTACCCTAACAAATGGGCCACGGACCACGCGCGATCTATCCTTCCTCTTCCTTGTCGTATCCTCTCCCCTTATACACACACACTTACACTCGCATGCACTACACTACCACATATTCAGGGAGACCGGTCGGCAGCTTAAAGCTTGTCCCGGCTGGGGCGGTGCCCCGCTGGTGGGACAGTCCTGGTTAGGGGGAAACCCCGCTAGTCGATGGTAGGTCGCCGCCGGATCTCGCCATCCAGCGAGGGAAGATCACCGACATCTCCCGAGAAAAAAAATGCACTACACTTACGGGACTAATGACCTAAGCTGTTGACGCGCCCGGAATTACTAACCAACCAACCAACCAACCCATTAATTATCACAAATGCTTCCCCAAGGTTTCGCCAATTTTCTAATCACTTGAATACTCTAACTAGGTAATTAAATTAGTATTTCACTTTATATATTACACTTAATCGTCATGCGGCCATCTATTTCGAAGTCTACCCAGCATCTCGCCCCCCCCAAAAAAAACTCGCCTCCATAGCAATCCACTATATACATTGCTTGTTGTATCTCTTGCGAGTTGAAACACTCGAATCAAGTTCTATTTTCATTTCAAAACAGGTGTTCCATTAATAGGTGTTGGTAAGGAATGTCTTGTTATAAAATCTTTACAACTGAATCGTGAGGTTGATTAAAATCAATGCCTATGAAATGTATACATCATGATGTAGTAGCCAATTTTATTATTATTATTATTATTATTATTATTATTATTATTATTATATGGTGATCATTAGGCGAATGGCCGGATTGCTCTCTCCGGAAGGAATTCTGTGTAACCCGAAGTTGCTGAGCTATGTCAGCTGGAAATGCACCCTGTGAACTAATCTTGGTGACTGGAATACACAGGGCAGGAATTCGCGAGAAGTGGCGACGATGGCCCACTCGTCGTCGTCCACCGCGGTCTGCTGCCTCCACAAACCCCCATGCCTGCCGACCGCAATCCGGCACCCGCCGCCCCCGCCGCTCTCGCCCCGTCCTTCGCTGCCCGCAGTTTCTCGCCTCCAATTGAATCGGAGTTTCAACTTCCGAGCAACTCATCGAGCGTTCAGAGGGAACTGGCAGGGGGAACCCTAGCGTATAGCGGGGGCGGCGGCGGAGTAGGCGGGGGAGTAGGCGGCGGGGTAGGCGGCGAGGGGGCGGTGGAGGAGGTGGCGGGGGCGGCGGCGAGGGTGGCGGCGGGGGCGGCGGCGGAGTAGGCGGGGGAGTAGGCGGGGGAGTAGGCGGCGGGGTAGGCGGCGAGGGGGCGGTGGAGTAGGCGGCGGGGTAGGCAGCGAGGGGGCAGCGAGAGGGCGGCGGAGGCGGCGGCGGTAGAGCGGTAGGCGGCGGGTGGTGGCGGCGGCGAGGCGGCAGTGGGGGGGCAGCGGGAGTGGCGGCGGAGGCGGGTGTGGCCGCGGGGCGGCGGCAGGGGTGGCGGCGGGGGCGGAGGCGAAGGTGGAGGTGGGGCGCTGAGTAAAGCGGGGACGGCGAGGCGCAGACGACAATGCAAATGCGATTCTACGCGGCCCTGCTGCCCTGCGGTGTTTGCATGATGTGAGGGACGGAGGACAGCAGGCGATTCAAACCCATTAACTCATAAACTGCCAGCGAAAGAAAAACACATCTTCAAAAATTAATTAAGTGGAACATCAATTCTTCAAATTTCAGTATACTGAACATAGTTGTAATAAACTGATTTAAATTTTAAGGGTGTTTATTATACACTTACGGGACTACTGACCTAAGCTGTTGACGCGCCCGGAATCACTAACCAACCAACCCATTTATTATCACAAATGCTTCTCCAAGGTTTCGCCAATCTTCAAATCACTTGAATACTGTAACTGGGTAATTAAATTAGAATTTCACTTTAAATATTACACTTAATCGTCATGCGGCCATCTATTTCGAAGTCTACCCAGAAGGGTACCTTCATTTTTTATTAAATTTCTGCACAGCAAACATTGATAGAATTGTTGTAGTGTTTACTCGTATTATCCTAACTTTCACCCACAGTAATTTTGAATAATATTTAAATTGTATACAGTGCAAGGATATAACGTTGTTATTTTTAGTTAAGGAAACTTAATATTTACCGGATTAACGTAAACGTGAACTGTAGAAAGTACTTTGAGGGTTTACTGCTTTCGTGGGCAAAAACGCGGGTGTGCCGCTTTCAGCAGGCAATTGATCCCGCGCCCGCTCCTGATTTCTCTCGAGGGCAGTGGGTACGCTCGCTCTCCGTCCGCGAGTGCGGAAGGGGGATCAGAAAGTCAGAGAGGTGACGTCACGGTCGCAGGTCTCCATGGAAACGAGCAATTAGCAAGGCAGCGCCCGCGGCTGCCACCCGAGAGCCGGCCACCGGGGGGGTAAGGAGGCTTCGGCTCGAGTGTTACGGACCACCCGGAAATATTGGGGAGGAAAACGAGAGGCTCCGGGGGAACAAACCGGCTTAGGTGGCTCAGGGCGTCGATTGATGTCGCTGTAGTCCTTCTGATAGAGAGATCCAAGGGTTCGAATCCCGACGGTGGCAGGATTTTCACCTAGGTTTTCACTAGCTTTTCAGCTAGGTCGAATTCAGTCGCTGTCTGGAGGAGAATTCTAGACGCTGAGTGCTCTGGTCGGTAGTTTTCTGTGGTTGCACCGATCAACACCAGGCGAATGCTGGAGCAGTACCCTAACAAACGGGCCACACTGCCTCTTCCTTGTCGTATTTTCACTCCCTTCACACACACTTACACTAACATGCACGACCCTACCACACATGCCGGGAGACCGGTCGGGGTCTTTCTCCCGGCTGAGACGGTGTCCCGCTGGGGGGAGATACGTGGTTAGGAAAACCGCGCTAGTCGACGGTAGGTCAGCGCCGGATCTCGCCATCCAGTGTGGGAAGATCACCACCTCACGATGAAAAAACATGCACTACAATTACGGGAATAATGACCTCGGTAGTTGACGCGCCCGGAATCACTAACAATCAATCAATCAATCAACCGTCAGAGGCAGGATTTTCGATACTGCCTACATAGCGAGGTTGAGTTCAGTCGCTGGCTGGAAGAGAATTCTGGCGGCCAGCGACTCTGGCCGGTAGTTTTCATTGGTTTCTCCGATCAACACCAGGCGTACAAAGGAGCAGTACCTTACCAAATGGGGCACGGATCGAGCGTGATCTTTCTTTCCTCTTTCTTGTCGTATCCTCTCCTCTTACTTATACACACTTACGAGTACACTTACAGCCACTACACTACTACTCAAATACGGAGATGAGTTGGGAGATTAGAGCTTGCCCCGGCTCGCGCGGTGGTGGGGTGTTCCCAGCGACAACTAGTGAGGTGTTCCCAGCCAGGTAACTCCCACTAGCGGGGGTTAGTGGGAGTTACCTGGCTGGGAACACCCCACTAGTTGACGTGTAGGTACCCCACCATCCAGCGCGTACGATCACCGCCGTCTCAAGCGATAAAAAGACAATAACTACACCTACGGGACCTTAGCAGTTGACGACCCCGCAAACATCGGATGTCAATCAATCAACATGGTAAACGCCAAAATATGTATTTGGAACTAAAGAGAAAAGTAAATCATGTGGGAAATGGATTGTCACAAAATATAAATTATTTATCCCATTGATATCCGAGCACGCTATTTTATGTAATCCAGGGGCATGTTGAAACGGCCGAGTTAAGGAATCAAACATTGGACAAGAGTCTGTTTAATAATCTAAATAGGATCAGCGGTTATGTATGAATACGTCATAACTAAAGTTATTTCATGCCAAGTGTAACGTGATTAAGTATTTGGTTCTAAATTGATGTAGGTGCTGGCGCATGTGCTTTGTTGAACTGTAAGTCTTTTTTTTTAATTCGTTGCGACGTTGTTGATGCAATGCGTGCAAGTCTTTGTGCAAAATTTCTTCTCTAGAAAGGAAATCATGATCAAAGCAAATGTAACGGAGAAGACACTTCCTATTTAGTTTTCCAAAACTTTTCAATAATCATTGATTCAGATCTATCCATGGAACGTTTCTTCCGAAAAATAATATTAAGAGACTCGATCAGATATTGTAAAATAAAGGACGATTACAGTACAGCACATATGTTAATATAGTGGCACCGCCGTCCAACAATTTTAATCAATTTTTATTATATTTGACGGTACTACGTTAAAATGTATAGCACAATTTACGGAAATAAGGATACATTAAATATAATAAAACTAGCTTTTCTACGAATAATAATGTCGAATATTGGACAGCTGGAAGCTGTTTGCCGTAACACATTTGTGAGAATACCCGTGAACATTGTAGGTTGTAAATGAAAACGACAATGTTAAGAGTTTTACTTTCTTTTATATTTTTAAGTTTTCGATTCATAGTCTCAGAATTCATGCCTTTTTTACTTAATAGATGACTGTGATTGATACATAGCCGGGTTACACACGGTACTTATATAGTACTCTACAGCTAGCGCATGTAATAAAATAATTTACACAATATAAAAACATATTATTTATTTATTTAACATACAAAACGAAGTACATGGTAGCTTCTTCAATCAATTTAAGCGAAGCATCGTTTTCAGTAACACTATAGCACCTAAGAAGCCTTAAAAATACTTATTGCATTTCAGTGAAATGACAATACACAATTTAAAACAATTTCTACATCCTTATAATAATTAATTTTATTTAACATTTGTAATGCAGCTTTTATAAAATGTACATAACATTTATTTCAAATATTAATGTTACATAATTTCTCAAACATTTGAAGTTTTGAAAGTGAATAGTCATAATACTTTCAATCCAAGGAAAACATGAACACATCAACACTGACAACAAATATTTCTCAGCCAATTATATTTTTTAAGCAAATGCCTACTGTACACTGTATTCAAAGTCTTGTTGGATGAAAGTTGTTGTGCCTTTAAGGGAGACAAACTCAACTGCTCCGAACAGAACGGATCGCTCAACTCTACATCAACATTCGCACTATGCTTAAAGGCAAGGGAACGAATATGACATCAACGATATAAAAGCTAATTTACGTACATTTCCGTCCATGACCAGCATCTCTAAGGCCAATTATCGATCATGAGACCCATTCTTGGCTCTCAGAAGTTTTCGAATGGAAACAAGCTCACTAATCTTATTAACAACGTATTTTGCAATAAGCCAAATTCAGCACTGCTAGTATAAGAAATGAACAAAAATGAAGTGTAGTAACATGAACTACTTAGAACACAACATTTTCAGAAACTTAGAAGAATTTTTGAAGGAATTATCAGACTAATTTGAAACAGTTTTACATGCATTTCTTCAATGTTTAAATAAACGAATTACGCATTTTTAAAGTTTCTTCCTTTGCTTGTTTTTTACACTTTATAAGACATTTGTGTAATATGACACGTGCAACAAAAATGTAGCGAAACATTTAGAATTTGCTTATTTCTTTGTGATCTTTTAAAGCACGAATTGTTAAGGAAAATAAATACAAAAATGTTGTCTAACAAAATCCGGAAAACCCGAATGTTTTTAAAAGTAACAAAAATAGTTTTCAAGATATAATCGAAAAAAATTCAAAAATACTTCTGCATAATTGAAATCCAATGGAATATTTTACGCTGAAAATTTTCATTTAATCGAATTCTTTACAACGCCATGCATTTTCAAATTTTTGTTTCCCATATGATGACAACGCGATTGAAAAGTTGTATTAGCGGAATAAATTGTGTTCTTGGGAGCTCCTGTTACCTTACTTCGGGATCCACCCTCGTGTTTCGAAGTACATGTGGATCCCTCTCATAATCGGCTAGACAATTCTGATAAACTATCAAAAACATATGTTTACACGAAATCATTACTGCCAATGCAATCTAGTTCAAATAATACTTCCTTTCTTATACAATAATGCTCTTGTACAAATTAGTACATCTTCTACAAAATTGTTTTGAACTTATCAAACGATTTACACCAAAAAATATAGTTTTACATCTATCCTTTAATAACTAAGTGGTTTTTCTTAGAGCCTGTTGCCTCACAAGGGAACCTAATCTTATTTTCGTAATTTTCTGGCTCAGGGAAATGTTGAAGCAATATGCCTCTCGCCAACAAACCCTGGCCCTACATTCTCTCACTCGCATCTGGAAAGTCAGTGTAGGTGATTATGATAAATATATTTGAATTTATTATCTAATTTAGTACACAAATATCTGCCACTTGGAACAATATACATATATCACGCTTTTATATACAGATTTACATTTAAATGACTATATGAAAATACGTCCACGTTATTTGAGAAGAAAAGACTACTTAGTAAGTGGGTTTTGGTGTATTATTAATTAGCTTGGCCTTGGTAATTGACAGTTATTCACTGAACGAGTGAAAATAATTCCGAACCAATTCATTGCTTTTATTTCGTGACAATCACATTTTTCTCTGTGCTTTAAAAATCAAATGTTTAAAACACATACTTGGACACTTTTGCTAATGCACAGTGCCTTAGAGCAATAAATGAAATCCTTGAAACTGATAAGAATGCATGGGGCTGAAACAGGTCTAGATTTTCTGTTTGAGAAGAAAGGCACACCTTGAAAGTGACATCTTCAGGATTCACCAATCTTTTGACGAAACTGTTTTACAGACGACCGTCTTTCCTAGAAATTATTGTTCAATAATCATCATTCATTTTCTTTAGCAGTTTCCTTGCACACGCAAAATAGAAGATTATTCTAGGGAGAATAATCTAGTAGAACTTGTGTAACTTGAGTGTATATCATGGCAAAACAAAAAGAACAAGAATGTAAATTGGTACGGAACCAGGAAAGAAGCGCAAATAATCCAGTTTCGTTATCACGTTTCACGTTTTTAAGCGAAAAAATCTTCGGAGTTTGCGCTCATTTAACCACGTAACCAAGTCAGGCAGAAATGCGACAACATTGGAAGAAGACTCCAGAGAACACAACGGGCGAAGCACGTTCTGCCATCGTATTTCGATAACATCTGCAGCTAATCTGAAGTCAGCTGTAGATATTGTCGTATTTTACAATGGTGTGAGTGTTTTGTTCTATCACAATGCAATTTCTTCCTGATGACTATGTATTTTGTACAACTCTAACGTTTTATCAATTCCGTCCTATTGTTTTTGCACTTTTGGAGTGTCATTTGGTGAAATTCGTGTTGATGGGCTGCTTCCAGTAAACACCCTTAATTGTCTGGGGTAACTTGCAGTATTTGGTAAACAGTCGTGACTCACTGGTGATATATAAATAATGCAAACGCACATTTTCATACATTCTACTTGTTATTTATGTTATTCAGAAGACGTTCTTGGTAACAATATTTTTTTAGTTTTCTGAGAATTTGCTATTTTCCATTTTGATTAAAGGTATAAACACAATTTAATTTCCATATCAAGATTTCAATTACAAATAAACCCTATTTATATATTTTAGCTATTTGTAAAATGCTAAAGAAACTCAGTTGAGTGCAAGCATTTATAAAATATACATAATTTTTTTTTATTTTCCTGTTCCAAGGTTGATTATTTGTCATGTGGAAATTGGAATGAAGTTTGTTCCTTTTGAGCACGATGAGAACACCGGCGGCCTCAACTGAAACTCTCTTAGAGGCCATAAGACCCCGAATCAGGCTTATCGCACGTAGATATTCTGTTTCGCGTCCCAAGAGACTGGTAACAGCACTCCGAATAACAATTCTGAACAAATCTGTACCTTGTTTCCTGTACGATTGCCCGCGAATGACGTCAGTGTACTTCTAATAACTTATATTGTTCATAGAATGTTGCATCACAGTTTGACCCATGGGGGAAACCAATGCGCTTCAAATGGGCAGCACTGAAAGTGTTAAATCACATCCATTTGTGTATTATGTACGTTTAGAATAGTAATGACGTCGGTCGTGACATGGTAAATTATTAGTTGTAAAAACAACATGAAATCAATTAATAGCAGAGAATAGAATAGACGAGAATAGAATAGAAGAGATCAAGAGAAGCCACTGTTTCAGACGACTTAATCTTTAAAATTTTTGTTTTGGAATACCTTCGGAAGGGCTTCTGTTACATTGATTGGGTCGCATGACTTTATCATCTACTTTATTGTTTCCATTCTCTTAGCTAAATGCAAATAATATGATACAAGTGTTCTAACCTTGTAATACGCGCAGTAAAAAAATTAATTTTTTTTAAACAATGGAAGAATAAGAATATAAAAATGCTAACTTACCTGAACTCTTCCATATTCTGTCATCTACCCACGTGTTACTGTTATAATGTGAAAAATTGACAACCTTCCAAGTGCTTAACTTGTGGATTGATTATTAAGAATGTCACTTAAGCAAAGGAAACATTGGAAGGAATGGATAATATATTCAACGTTGTCGAACGTTTCTTCAAATGTATGACTACTAGCATTGTAGTGAAAGATTTTCTGAGTCTTTTGAAGAATGGGGATTACAATTTTAAATTTAATCTTATAATCAGAATACCGTGTGTGTTTTAATATGTAGGTGTAAATAATACGTAGGTTGAATGGTAATTTTTGGCGTGTTCAAATCCTAAAATTTTCTCGCTCCCTGCAATATTTCAGACTTGTACGAAATTTGTTTCACTGCAAAAGAGACTATATATTTTCTGTTCTTAAATACAAAAATAAGTAACGGATAAGCCACATTGTGAAACGCATGTTAAAAAAATTAACTTGCTACAATGTGGGAGAAAATAAAAGAATATTAACTTTTTAAAGAATACGTCTCTTACGATATGCGACTGCAAAAAATCACTGTTTTTAATATATAATTATTTTCTCTATCGATGGTAAGCGGATTTTAATGCCTCAGCCTTTTAAGAAGTTCCCTTGCTTGGGTGTGAACAGTTGAAGGAGCAGTCACTTATGTTCGTTTATGTTCAAAGATTGCTCTACTAGAAAGAGGGAAAATATGCTCCAACAGAAGGTTCATGTAACAAAAACCGCACAACTGGAGAATAGTTAAACATATCACTTCCACTGCCCAGTCAGTTTCAATGACGGTAATTAATGAAATTAACCGTCTCTATGCAATAGTTTCATTTTTCATAGTTACATTTCGCACTAACAAGCTCTACTGAAATAAATTTTTTATCAAACATTATTGTTGATTCGCAATTACCGTTAATTCTTTCACATGAATCAGTTACAATTACGATGAGAGCTATAAAGTGCTTCCCACATGATTTCTCGTTTTTTACTCTTTCACTTATTTCAATGATAAGGCCTTGGCTTCTTTAAAAGACCAGATGTATGCCCGTGGCGTGGTTTCTATGAATGTGGAATCTTTGGTGCCTTATAGAATGTCTCAAGAAACTTCATTGCTTACAAAATTTCTCTCTCGCGTAGAATTATTTTAATCTTTAAAAAAATGTTGTCTTTGGACTCGTCTTAAGCAATATTGTGATGTATTTTGATGACATTTTATTTGTAATTAATGCTATAATATTTATAAGTATGCCTTATCTCAGGTGAAGACTTAAAATCTACTCCTCGAAACTGCACAATTACAAAATGACAAGTTAACATAAACACGTATTATTCTAGATGATATCGCACCAAGGAGATTTTCAACTGTCGGCTAGTAGAAAGAACATCTTTTCCACCAGCTGAAGCAGTTTTCCCGACTATCCAGAGTGATTGACATTAAAGGAATCTTGTGCTGCTCTCCGTTTTCTATTGGTTTCAACTTGTGATGGCGCCACAAACTCAATTATACGATATCACAAGGCAGAGAATAAAGAAACTAAGTAATTTAATCTGGTCGCAAGGGATCCCTCCACGAGCATGATACGTCTTTACCGTCTGGGAAACGAGTAGTTCTTTTACAAGCCTGTGGATAAATGGCATACGTG